>CAUYQG010090694.1:0-28508 GCA_963574415.1 Tarsius wallacei | reverse complement strand
AAATCATGAATTTCGCAGCAACCTGGATGGAACTAGAGTCTATAATACTGAGTGACCTCTCACAGAAACAAAGAACTGAGTATCATATGTTCTCACTCATATAGTAGACCTTGATCATCCAATGTATTACCATTAGAAAATGACTGATAGTGGTGGTAAACTATGGGGGGCGAGGGGTAGGGAGATGGGATTAATGGTAGTAAATATCTGTCTGGGGATGGGGAGACACCTCTTATCAAGAAGGTTGCCTGAACAAAGCATATTTGTATACCTAACCCTTAACCGTACCCCACAATATCATAATAAAAAATATTGTATATATGTAAAAAAAGATACTCCTCCATTTCATTTAGGTTATCAAGTTTGTTTCCATATAGGTGTCCATAGTCATCTCTGATAATCTTTTGTATTTCTTCAGGGTCAGTTGTGATTTGATCTTTGTATTTATGATTGTGTTTATTTGGACTTTTTCTCTCTTTTTCTTGATCATTCTGGCTAGGGGTTCATCAATCTTGCTAATTCTTTCAAAGAACCAGTTTTTTGTTTTGTTGATGTTTTCTATAATATTTTTATCTTCTATGTCCCGTATTTCGGCTTGTTTTTTGGTGATCTGGATTCTTCTGCTAAAGTTGGGGTTTTGGTTGTTTTCTCTTTCCTGCTCCCTTAGGTGATTTGTCAGGCTCTCCACTTATGATCTTTCTATTTTCTTGATGTGTGCTCATAGAGATATAAATTCCCCTCTTAGAACTGATTTCATGGCACCCCAGAGGTTTTGGTAAGATATTTCTTCATTTTCATTTGTTTCCATGAATCTTCTAATATCTGTGTTGATTTCAGTGTTGACCCAGTAGTTGTTCAGCATCATGCTGTTTAGTGTCCATGTTTTTGTGGACTTTGGGGAAATGTTGTTGGTGCTGACATTTATTTTTATTCCACTGTGGTCTGAGAATGTGCATGGCAAGATTTTAACCTTATGAAATTTGTTTATGCTTGATTTATGGCCAAGAATATGATCGATCTTGGAGTACATTCCATGTGGTGATGAGTAGAATGTATATTGTATAGTTGTTTGGTGGAATAATTTGTAGGTATCTATTAAGTCCACTTGGTCTAGTGTCTAGTTTAGATTCTGGATCTCCTTGTTGATTTTTTGCATTGATGATCTATCTAGAGCTGTTAGTGGAGTATTCAAGTCCCCTACTATAATAGTTTTAGAGTCAATATCTTTTTTTAGTTAACTTAGTAGTTACTTTATAAATTGTGGTTCTTCTGTGTTGGTTGCATATATGTTTAGGATGGATGTTTCTTGTTGATGGACTGAACCTTTTATCATTATGTAGTGTCCTTTTGCATCTTTTTAAATTTTTGGTACCCTAAAGGTTGTTTTGTCTGATATTAAGATCACAACTGCTGCCTTATTTTGTGATCCATTTGCCTGGAAACTTGTTTTCCATCCTTTAACTTTGAGTCTGTGTGTGTCCCTTGTAGTGAGATGAGTCTTCATGATGCAGCAAATAATTGGGTATGGTTTCTTATCCAGTTTTCCATTCTGTGTCTTTTCAGTGGTGCATTTAGTCTATTCACATTCAAGCTGATTATTGAAATATGATTGTTTATCACTGTCATGAGGTTCTTGTATAGTTTTTTCTTTGTTTGCTTGTTTTCTTTTGACTTTTGCATTAATGTATGTGTGTGTTTTCAAGTTTCTTTTTGTGCTGCATTCTCTGTTGATTCTGTGCTTTGCTGTTCTCTTGGGAAGTGTGTGGTCATTCTTTTTTTTTCTTCTTTCTTCTGTGCTTAATACCTTTTAAAATGTCTCCTGTAAAGCTGTTCTGAAAGCTGCATAATCTCTTAGGAATTGGATGTCTGGAAAGGGTTTTAATTCTCCATCACTGATGAAGCTGAGCTTTATTGGATAGGAAATTCTTGGTTGAAATTGTTTATCTTTGAGGACTTTGAATATAAGTCTCCAGTCCCTTTTTGCTTGTAGTGTTTCTGCCGATAGGTCTGTTGCTATTCTGATTGGTTTTCCCTGGTAGGTAGTCTGACCTTTCTCTCTTGCTGCTTTTAGGATTTTTTCTTTTGTGCCTACTTTGTGTAGGTGACTTACTACATGTCTAGGGGTTGCTCTTCTCTTTTGATGTCTTGTGGGTGTTCTCTGTATCTCTTGTGCTTGGCTGGTCACATCTCTGGTGAGATGGGGAAAGTTTTCTTGGATTACCACCTGGAATACTTGCTCCAAGTTGTTCTTCATTTCTCTATCTTCTTCTGGGATACAAATCAGGTGTAGGTTTCACCTTTGTAACAATATCGCACCACTTGTAGGCTTTGTTCTCTCTTTCTGAGTCTTCTTTCTATGTTTTTTTACAGATTGGGTTAATTCCATGTTTAAGTTCTGAGATTCTTTCTTCAGCTAGATTAATTCTGCTTTCCATGCTTGTCATCTTGTTATTTATTTCCTGGATGAATTTTTTTATTGCCAAATCTCTGTTACAAGTTCTTTCAGTGTTGCATCTTGTCTTTCTTGAGTCTTATTCACTCTTTCCATCCATTCCCTAATCCCTGTCATATTCTGAGGCCAGTCGTTGGTGACTTCCATTTTTTGGGCACCAAGATCTGATTTTTCAGGAGCTTTGTCTTTGGTACACTTGAAATTGCCTGAGGTCTTCCTTTTGTTTTTCCTCATTTGTGATAGATCTCTTGTTTTTCTCTTTAGGTCTGTTATTCAGTGTCAGTGGGAGAGGCTTTCCCTTCTGATGTTTGCTCAGTCCTCTATTCTTCCCTGATCTGGGCTGTGGGTTTGTTCTATTTTGAAGTAGGATGGTGGATGGAAAGCTTTGTTGTCTCTTATAATTTTGAAATTTGACTGAAGTAGAGGATGGGGTGCTAGGATCCAGAAACTACTTGCAAATTGCAATGTTCACTTATTGTGGTATGTGTTACCTGAGACCCACTCCCCACCACCACTCTACATAACAATGCAAAGCAGAAACCAATGCAAAAAACAATTGAACACACACACGCAGACATACACACACCCCCCTAAACAAACTGGAATAACAACAAAGTGAAACAAAACCAAGAGAACTAAACACACACACACATGCCTAGCACAAAGTGAATAGAGAAGAAAAACAGAAAGACTGGAGGAAAAAAATAGGAATTCAAGTCGAACCCTGACACATATATTGACACACACCTTAAACAATAAAAAATGAAAATTAAAAAACCTAGAAGGACAAAAGAGCTAAAGCAAACCAACAACAACAACAAAATTGAAAGATGAACAATCATTCACATACACACGTAAACAGAAAACAACAAAAGAAGAAAGAAACAGAAAAAGAAAAAAAACTGAGGGCAGATCAAATTCTGACATACACATTCATGCACAAAGGAAAATATTTAAAAAAATGGACTAACAAAAAGTTCAAAATTTAAAAAAATTAAAAAAAAATTAAAAAAAAAAACCCTGCCCTCTTGTGGCAGGCTCTGTAATTGTTCCTCTAATCAGATCTCTCCTGCAGAACCACTTCTTTCACTTTCTTCTCAGTGTCCTGAGCAGGGAAGGAGGAGGGGCAGTGGAGGTGGGTGGGGCTTCAGTACTCCCCTCCCACTCTGTTATGGTCAGGGAGATCTCCTCTGTTGAGGAGATGTGGGATTGTCTCTTCCCCAGGAATGTACTCATGGGGCACCCCATTCTGGCCTATCCTGGAATGGAGTTCTCCTATTGTGACTGACGTCCAGACTCTGCCTGGGTTTGTCCCTCTTAGTCGTGGCCCAGCTATGTGGGTCTGACATTCAGAGGATTGCTGGGGAGGAGGGGGTTTGGGTCAGCCTCGGACTCATCACTGATCTCTTTGGAGTCCTTCCTTGTCCTTTTCTGGCCACACCCTTTGCCCCAAGACTGGATCAGGGTAGTGGGTGGGGCACCAAGAAATCAGCACTTGTCAGGTCCCTCTGAAGTTTGTGCTTTCAGGATATTCTCTTTGGGTCATGATCAATTCCTGAGTAGTTGATCTGCCAGTCACATAGATCTGGTCTGTTGCTCCATGGTGAGCAAGTGAGAGCAATTTCCTGCCCGGCTTTCAAGATGGTGGTGGGGTTCCTCTCTTGTCCTCATCCATGGGACTTTGCCTCTGAACTCCTTCTGCAGCCCTTGCCGCTAGGGCCCTGCCAGGTGCTGAAATGCTGAGGCAAAGCCAGGAGCCAGCAGTCTCTCTCCAGTTGCAATTGTGAGGGAGAGCCTGGGGTGATTGCTTCTCCCTGCTGTTTTTTCACAGAAAAATGTTTGTCTATTTAAAAAAATATATGGTGCTCGCTTCTATGACCTGGGATGAGCCAGGGATGAAGCAGAGAAGTTGTAGCACCCGTTGTTGCACAAGAGGCCTGGCCACTTGTTCACGATCCCTCACTTAGATAGTCTCTCCCAGCATTTTTTTCCCAGGGAGGGTTTTTTGATTAAAAAAACCAAACAGAAAACGGCTCTCGGCTTCTGTGTCCCGGGCATTGCTAGGGTCCAAGCCCAGCAGCTGTGGCACTAGCTGCTGCACCAGGAGAGCCCTGGCTGCCAGCTCCCTAGCACTCACTCAGTCAGCCACTAACACGCCCACTCGCTCACCAGCACGTACACAAAATTTTCCATACACTCACTCAGTTACACGGGGACTCACATAGTCCAACTGGCTTGGCCGCCTTCTTCTCCAAATTTGAATCTTTAATACATCTTGAATTTATTTTTGTATATGGCCAAAATTGGGGAACCAACTTCATGCTTCTGCATATGTTATTGCATTTTATCAGCACCATTTATTGAAGAAACTGCCCTTTTCCCATTGTATGTTCCTGTCACCTTTGTAGAAAATGAGTTGGCTATGTATAGATTTATGTTTGGGTTCTTGATTCTGCCCCATATATCTTTATGACTTCTTTAAAAAAAATGCCAGTGCCATGCTGCCTTGGTTATTGTAGGTTTGTCACATAATTTGAAATCAGGTGGTGCTATGCCTTCAGCTGTTTTTATTTTTGCTCAGGTTTGTTTTATTTATTTATTTATCTTTTGTAGTTTTATGAGTTTTAGGATTTTTAAAATATTTATGTGAAGGGTGTTACGGGTATCATGATACGGTTTCTATTGAATGTGTACGTCACTTTGGATAATATAGACATTTTAACAGTGTTAATTATTGCATCCCATGGGCATGGTTTATATTTACATTTTTGTGATATTCAATTTTTTCATCAGTGTTTGGTAATTTTCCCTGTAGAGAGCTTTCACTTTGTTTAAATTTATCAGTATATTTTATTTCTTGTAGCTATTGTAATTGGCATTGGTTTTTTATTTTCCAGATTTATCACTGTTAGTGTCATAGAAATGATACTGATATTTGTATGTTGATATTGTATTCTGCAAATTAGCTTTATTTATTTATTTATTTTTAGTTTTAAGAGTTTTTGGGTGAAGTCTTAAGATTTTTCTTAATATAAGATCATGTCATCTGCAAATAAGGAAAATTTGGCTTCTTCCTTTCTAATTTCAATACTATTTCTTTCTTTCTTTTGCTTAATTATTTTGACTAGGACTTCTAGCACTATATTAAATAGAAGTGGTGAAAGTGAGTATCCATATATTCTTCCAGATCATAGTGGAACAGCTTTCAATGTTTAATTAGCAGAATATTTGATGTGGGCTTTTCATAGCTAGTTTTCATTGTGTATGTTCCTTCTACATCCAATTTGTTGAGAGTTTTTATAATCAAGGAATGTTTAATTTTATCAAATGCCTTTTCAGCAGCTATTGAAATGTCTCATGCTTTTTATCCTTGATTCTGTTTATGTGAAGTATCACATTTATTGATTTGCATAAGTTAAAACATTTTTACATTTCTGAAATTAATTTCATGTGATTATGGTGAGTAATATTTTTAATGTGTTGTTGAATTCAATTTGCTCATATTTTGTTGCGGAATTTTATTTTGTTCATCAGTAATATTGACCTGTAGTATTCAATTTTGTTGTATCCTTGTCTGGTTTTTGTATTAAGGTAATGCTGGCCTCATAGAATGTGTTTGCAAATAATCCCTGCTCTTAAATTTTTTGGAACTAGTTTGAGTAGAATTATTATTAGTTCTTCATTAAATGTTTGGTAGAATTCATCAATGAAACCTGGGCTTTTTAAAAATTTAAGTCTTTTTGTTATTGTTTTGGCCTCATTGCACATTGGTTTGTTCATGTTTCCTTTTTCTTCATAGTTCGGTCTTGGTAAGCTGTATGTGTCCGGGAATTTATTCATTTCTTCTAGGTTTTATAATTGTTGAAATTTAGTTGTTTAGAGCAGTCTATAATTATCTGTTGCACTTTTGTAATATCAGTCATAGTGTTTTTCTTTTCATCTCTGATTTTATTTATTTGGGTTTTCTCTCTTCTTTTTAAAGAGTTTAACTAAAGGTTTGTCAAGGTGTTTATCTTTTCAGCAAATCAACATTTTGTTTTGTCGGTCTTTTATATTTTTAGTCTCCTTTTTATTTATTCCTGCTTTTATCTTTATTATTTATTTCCTTCTACTAATTCTGGCCTTCATTATTCTTGCTTTTATGGTCTTTGAGGTACCTTATTAGGTTATTTGTAGTCTTTATATGATGTAGGAGTTTATTGGTATAATATTCTATCATAGTACTGCTTTTGCTGCATCTCATTGTTTCTGGTATATTGTGTTTCCATTTTCATTTGTTTTAAGATATTTAAAATTTTCTTCTTAATTTCTTCATTGACCCATTGGTCATTTCAGGAGCATGTTGTTTAATTTCCATGTGTTTGTGTGGTTTTCAAAGTTTCTCTTGTTATTGCTTTTTAGTTTTATTCCTTTGTGGTTAGAAAATATACTTGATATAATTTCTACCTTTTTGAACTTGTCAAGACAGACTTGTTTTGTGCCATAAGATATGGTTTATTCTGGAGAATTTTTTTTAATGGAAACTTTTTATTTATATAGAATTATAAATGACAAACTATTTTGCCTAATCCTTTTAAACACCACTGAGGCAGACAAACTGCCTTGAAACTAGCTTCATTTTAGAGGTATGACTGTAAGCACTTTTCCCATATTTAGTATAAGACAGAGCTGGGATATAAGAACTAGACTTTCATAGTCACAACTGCTTTTTTTCTTAGACTTTGTGATACATCATCTTAAAGAAATCTGATTTCACAATGCTTTACAGTATGAGTAACCTCTATCCTTGGCAGGTTAACTCTGAAGCCAAGCAACCTAATTAATTATCTCATAACCTGGCACATTTTAAGGCAGTTATACCTCTAACTCAATTTCATAGCTGTGCTTGAGGGACCCTTGAGCCAAAATTGCAGCAAAGCTGATCTGAAAGGACCAGGGAATACAATGGTCAATCATGTTTTCAAGTTTAATCTAGGCCTGGCACATCCTTACCAATTGCTCAGATGGCAAGCTGAGGCAACTAAGGGAGGGAAGCAGAGGGAAGGACCACTCAGGGATGGACACTGATTAAAAATACAAACGGTATCAACGTCCCCAGAAGCCCTGTTGCTGGTCTACTACATCAGTACCAACAAGACAAAGGGCAATTGGTCAGGAGTCCAGAAGATGCAAAGATCAATTAAGCTGCCTAATCGGGGCCTAAAAAAGCCATACACTGCTAATTGCATCCATGCCATACCAAGAAAATCGTTCATCCCTTCCTGATATGAGTTTTATGGGGAGGGCTCATCCTCAGAGAAAACCAGGAAATTTCATTCTGAAGCCCAGGGGGAAAATGATGGGCATTTCCCAGAGTTACAGATGGTGCAGGAACAACACAATCTGCACCTTGAAGGGGAAAAATTGTCTTGGTAAACTTATGTCTTCCACAGGACATGGAACCAGAGATTAGAAAGATCAGGGCCTGGGTGATCTGACAAGAGAAAGGACTTCCTCACATAAGGTACATAGGCCTCTGCGAAGGATATGACCACCCTAAAACTGCAAGCACAATTTTGAATATATGTATGTTTTCCTGGTGAAGGAGTCCTTTATTCTCAAATCCTGAGCTAGAGAAAAGGATTTAGAGCCAGCCAAACGTGAAAGCTTTCAAAACCATTACTGAAAAGTTGGAACATCGACTCAGAGAAAAGACAACCGAGAAGTTGTTTTTGTGCTCTTGTTCCTAAGTGTATTTCAAATCTTTTCAAAGCAAGGCCCCAGGAACAGATTCAAGTATGCCCCTGGGCTTGGTCCACTGCTGCAGGAGTCTTGTACACATGCTTGCTTTATTCATTCACCAATATTGAACCTCGGGATAGAAGATGTGATAAAGTGAGACTCCTTCCTGCATGACACATATTGATTTCAGAGGTGGGGGCAGCCAACGTGGAGAACATTGGAATTTTTCCTTGGAACTGGACTGTGATGAGAGGTGCCTGCTATTAATATAATCTTCTGTCTTTTCCCTGACCCTTTCCTTCCAGTTTTTGAAGGAAGAGTCCCAAATAATCTTCTCTGAAGATACCTGATACCAATTCCAAAAAAAACCACGTGCTTCCAATGCACTGTGCTTTCAGATATTCTAGGTCTAGTTCAGTAGGCGGATTAGCTGATTGATGCGTTCACCCCGATAGCCAGGTGAGCCCATTTCCCTGATGAAGCCTACTCTATTTTTGGTAGCATGACGGGTTACTGAGAGTTGGAAAGGGCCCAAGAACCATGAGATCTCCTGGAAATGCTTTCCCGGGAAGGCAATTTCATGAATGAGGTCTTCCAAGCAAATGACACCAAACTTCCCCAGGTGCTCCTCAATCACTGTGTTGTTTGTCAGAGGAATGGTCTTATTCTTGACCTTGGCTTGTCCACGTTTCAAGATGAGTTCCTGAACAGACTTCAGATTTGGAAATCCCCAGGTCACATAAGGCTCTCAATATGCAGCATTTTTAGGCTCTAGGGGGTGACTTTGACAAAGACACCACTGAAAATTTTCTTCAGGTGAAGTCTTGCAGTGGTCCTCTGCACCAGTGAACTCACCCCATCAATCCTTTGGATGCGTACAACAAAGGCCAAGGAATGTTTATCTGGCAATTCCAAGGCACGAGGTTTCACTTCTAGTCTTCTGAGACACACACTGTCATGTTTCTGCTGCCAGGAATCATATAGGAACAATTCCAACCGCTTAAACTTGAGCCCTTTTCCTTTTCTTTGCTCCTTCCTTGCCAAAAGTGCCTGCTTTGCCTGGGTGCCTTTGAGAGCTTAATAAGCCTTCCTCTTTTTCAGGAGATTTTCTGGAACCAAAGGGATTTTCCTTTGCTCTTCCTCCGCCATCTTTCTAGGTCTCTCCTGGAGAATGTTTTATATGCTGATGAAAAGAATGTGCATTCTTCAGCAGTTGGGAGGAATGTTCTGTAAATGTCAGTTAGGCCTATTTGGTCTTGTGTGCAGTTTAACTCTAATGTTTCTATGTTAATTTTCTGTCTGGATGATCTGTTCATTATTGCATGGGTTGTTGAAGTCCCTTACTTTTATTGTTTTGCAGATGATCTCTTTTTTAGATCCATTAATATTTGCTTTATACACTTGTAAGGTCCTGTGTAGGATGGATAGATATTAATAATTATGTCCTTTTTATGGATTGGTCCATTTATCATTATATATTGACCTTTTTTGTTTCTTTTTACAATCTTTGATTTGTAGTCCATTTTAAATCAAACAATACAGCTACTCCTGCTCCTTTTTGGTTTCTAGTTACATGGGATATCTTTTATTTTTCATCTTTTCACTTTCAGTCTTTGTCTCTTTATAGATGAATTGGGTTTCTTGTAGGCAGCACATATTTGGGTCTTGTTTCTTTGTTCATTAATTCCCCATTATGCCTTTTTACTGGATAAGTTATTTCATTTACATTCAGTGTTATTGATCAGTAAGGACTTACAACTGACGTTTTGTTTTTGGTTTTCTTTTTTTTGTAACTCCTTTCTTGCTTTAGTCCTATCTTCCTTTGTGGTTAATGAGTTCTCTGCTAGTATGCTTTAATTCATTACATTTAATTTTTAGTACATCTATTATAGATTTTTGCCTTGTGGCTACCATAAGTCTTACAAAAACACATAATAGATATACAAGTTATTTTAAAGAAAACAAATGAAAAAAATACTCAACAGTTTAACTCCATCTCTCCCACATTTTGACTTTTGATTGTCTCAATTTACATATTTTTAATATTGCCTATCTTTTAACAGATTGCTGTAGACTTCATTGCTTTTGATTGATTTGTCTTTTGGACTTCATGCGAGAGTTATGAGTGAATTGCATGCTGCAATTACAATATCAGAATATTCTAGGTTTGTCTGTGTACTTAATTTTGCCAGTGTCTTTTATGCCTTAAAACTTTTTTTACATTAATGTTTTCTTTTTAGGACTGAAGAACTCCCTTTAGCATTTCTTGTAAGATAGATTTGGTGGTGGTGAATTCTTTCAGCTTTTATCTGTCTGGAAAAGACTTTTTTTCTCTTTCATATATATATATATATATATATATTTTTTTTTTTTTTTTTTTTGAGTCTCACTTTGTTTTCCAGGCTGGAGTGCAGTGGCGTGGTCATGGCTTACTGCATCCTTGACTTCCTGGGCTTGGGACACTTCCACTTCAGCCTTCTGAGTAGCTGGGACTATAGGTGCACATCACTGCATCTAATTTTTTTTGAATTTTTGTAGAGGCAGGTCTCACTATGTTGCCTAGGTTTTTCTCAAATGCCTGGCTTCAAACAGTTCTCCCACTTTAGCTTCCCAAAATGTTGGGATTACAGGCATGAGCCACAATGCCCAGCTTCTTCTTCCTATTGGAATGATAATTTTGCTGGATACAATGTTTTTGGATGGCAGTTTTTTATTTTGATAATTTGAAAATATCAGTACACTCTCTTTTGGCTTATGTGGTTTTGTTGAGAAGCCTGTTGCCAGATGAATTGGAGCTCCTTTAAATATTGTTTACTTTTTTGCTCTTCTTTTAAGATCTTATCTAAGTTCTTGATCTTTGAGAGTTTGATTATTGCATACTTTGAGGTAGACTAATTTGATTGGATCTATTTGGTGTTTTTTTGACCTTCATGTACCTGGATATTATCTCTTTCTTGAGTTTGGAAACTTTATTCTGATTATTTCTTTAAATAAGCTTTCTATTTCTTGCTCTTGATTTTCTTCCTCTTGAACAGCACTATTTCTTACGTTTGTTTTTTGAGGTAATTTTCTCTATCTTCTAGGTGAGCTTCATTCATTTTCCTTCTCTGATTGGATTTTTCAAATAGCCTGTCTTTGAGTTTTGAAGCAGTCTTCTGTTGAAAGCCTTTAATAAATTTTTTGGTTCAGGAAATGTATTTCTCAGTGTCAATATTTCTGCTTTATTTTTAAAATTGCTTCAGTGTCTTTGTTAAATTTTTCTGAAAACCTTCTGTAATGCTTTCCTGTGTTATCTCAGAGATTACTGGGTTTCCTTAAAACTGCTCTTTTGAATTCTTGGTCAAAGAGCTAATGCATTGCCATCTCATTAGGGTCAATAACTGGATTCATGCTTAGTCTGTTTTAGCAAGTTATGGATCACTTTTTAAAAATTTTACTTTTTACTTTATTTTAAAGATGGGGGTACAATTAAGGATTAGGTAGATAAATGATCATTGTACAGGTAAAATTCGGGCCGCTCTCTGGTCCCCGCTTTGCCTGGTTTGAGATCAGCTATCCCTATTGATGTTATGTACCCCCCTTCCCTTCCCTGGCAGCATTCTGCTACTGACAAACCCTTTCTTATAGTGTTATAGTAAATATCCAGGGTATGCTTATAAGTGTGAACATGCGGTACTCAGTTCTTTGTTTCTGTGATAGATCACTGAGTATTATAGACTCTAAATTTATCCAAGTAACTGTAAAGTCCATAATTTTGTATCTCTTTATGGCTGCATAATATTCCATTGTGTATATGTACCACATTTTTAAAATTCAGTCTACTTTTGATGGGCAGCATGTTTGGCCCCATGGTTTTGCTATTGTGAATAATGCTGTAATAAACATGTATGTGCAGGTATCTTTTTTATGGAATTGAGTTCCTTTGGGTATATTCCCAGAAGGGGATTGCTGGGTCATATGGAAGGTGGATTTTTAGATCTTTTAGGAATTGTCACACTGTTTTCCACAGAGGTTGTATTAGTTTACATTCCCACCAACAGTGTAGAAGTGTTCCCTTTTCCCTGCTTCCTCTCTAGTTTTTTGTTTTTTGTTATTTATGATGGCCATCCTGACTAGAGTTAGGTGGTATCTCAGTGTGATTTTAATTTGCATTTCGTTAATGAATAGTGAGGCGGGGCATGTTTTTATGTATCTGTTGGCTGCTCATATGTCTTCTTTTGAGAAGTGTCTATTCATATCTTTTGCCCACTTTTTAGTAGGGTTGTTTGTTTTTCTCCTTTCAGCATGTTTGAGTTCCTTGTAGTTCCTGGATGCTAGGCCTTTGTCAGATATACAGTTGGCAAATATTTTTTCCCATTCTGTGGACTGTCTGTCTACTTTCCTGATGGTTTTTTTTGCTTTGCAGAAAATTTTCAGTTTGATGAGGTCCCACTTGTCTGTTTTATCTCTTATGGCATTTGCTTTGGGGATTTGATCAATAATTGTTTGCCTACTCCAATGTGCATAAGAATGTTTCCTGTGTTTTTTTCTAGGATTCTTATAGTTTGAAGTTTTGTTTTTAGGTCAATGATCCACCTAAAGTTGGTTTTTGTGTGTGGTGATAGGTAGTGGTCCTGTTTCAATTTTCTGTATGTGGTCAGACAATTTTCCCAGCACCATTTACTGAATAGGTTCTCCTCTTGCCAATGGTTCTTGTTGGAGGCTTTATCAGAGATGAGTTGGTTAAGAAATTGAGGTTTTGCTTCAGGAATCTCTATCCTGTTCCATTGGTCTATATGCCTGTACTTGTATATGGTTCACTCTTTGCTGTTGTGAACGTATATCTATGTCTTTGCATTTAAGGGTTATTTATTCCAGTCTTCTCTCTTTTGCTTGTTTTTGTTTCTATTGGGTAGTTTTGCTTTTAGATTCTTTGCAATTTACTTGTTGATATTTTTCTTTATTCCCCACTAGGTTTCTGCCTCCAATCCAGCACTAAATATTGCCTTAATCTCAGGCTGCCTCAGTTCTAATAAACAATCAGCATGTCATCCATCCTGAATGGGGGGGGTTCTAAAGTTGCTAACCTAGTTGTGTGGGAAGGCTGGTTAGGGGGTTCCTGTCTAGAAAACATGCAGAATAAATCTCCTACGACATGGTGCTGCTGAACAGGCTTTGGCATCTCTTTTGACTGTATTACAGAGCATAGTTTTAGGGTTGGGAACACTAGTCCCAACTTTGTCTCTGGTTGTCCTTGGAAATATTTTTCTTTTCTAGCACTCCTGATGCTTCCCATGGGTTGAGGCAGAGAAAGGGCTTCTGCTAGGAAATGCAAGATGGTGGGGAAGTTGGTTGTCCAACTCAATTTAACTGTTTCCAATGTAGAAACCGTGAGTCAGGAGAACATTTTTATGCCTTTGGTGCTGGGCTGATTGGGTTGTGAATATGGAATTCAAGTTCTCTCACTGTCTCCTCAGAGTTTTTTCACTTCTCTGTGTTATGGGGAATAAAGCCATCTTGCTTCTTTGCCATTATTTTGGAACAGGAAATCTAGAAAAGACAAATACTTAAAAAATTTTCTTATATATGTTCAAAAAGCTAAAGGAAAACAGATAAGAGATAAAATAATTTAGAAAAATAATATATTAGCAAAAGGAGAAAATTCACAAAGAGATAGAAATTATAAGAAGAATGCAAGCAATTTTTGGAAGTGAAAAATATAATAACTGAATACAGAAGCTCACAAAAGGGGTTTAGCAGGAGATTCAAACAGGCAGAATAAAGAATCATTGAACTTTAAGACAAGACATTTGAAATTATTGAATCTAAGAGCAAAAAAAGAGGAATGAAGAATAGTTAATAGAACCCAAAGTACTCATGGGACATCATCAAGCAGATCAATATATGCATTATGGAAGTCTCTGAAGGAGAAGAAATAAATGGATATACAAATTGAAGAATCTCTACACACTCCATGTAAGATAAATGCAAATAGGCCCACACAGATACACATTATGACAAAACTCAAAGGCCGAAGACAAAGAATTTTGAAAGAAGAGAAATGCAGGTTGCTATGCACAAGGAATCTTAATGTGATTATCAGTCAATTTTCCAGCAAAAACCTTGGAGACAAGAAGGTAGTGAGATGATATATATTGATAGTCCTTATCAAAATAGTCAACTAAAAATCTTATTTGGCAAAACTGTTTATAAAAATTAGAGAGAAATTAATACATTGTCAGAGAAACATAAATTGAGGACTTAAATAGAACTAGACCTGCCCTATCATGACTTTCATTTTTTTCTATTTTTTTCCAGAACTTTTAAAGGGGATTCTTTAAGTTGAAATAAAATGATGCTATATAGTAACTAAATCATATGAAATACAAAGATTTCCAGTAAAGGTCAACGTCATTCTTTTCAGACCTGGAAATGACAATACAGAAATTCATATGGAAACATAAACAACCATGAATAGCCAAAACAATCCTTAGCAAAAGAAATCACACTTTCAGACTTCAAACTTTACTATAAGGCTACAGTAATTAAAACAGCCTGGTATTGGTACAAGAACAGGCACATGGATCAATGGAACAGGATAGAGACTCCGGAAGCAAAGTCTCAATTCCTCAACAAACTCATCTTTGACAAAGCCTCCAACAACAACCACTGGGGAGAGGAAAACCTATTCAGTAAGTGGTGCTGGGAAAACTGACTGATCATATGAAGAAGATTGAAACAGGGCCGCTACTTATCACCATACACAAAAATTAACACTAAATGAATCAAAGACCTAAATATAAAACTTCAAACTATAAGAATCTTAGAAAATGCAGGAGACACCCTTATGGAAATCAGATCTGGCAACCAATTCCTGATCAGAACCCTGAGTGCTCATACCATAAGAACTAAGATAGACAAGTGGGACCTCATCAAACTAATGAGCTTCTGCAAAGCAAAAGAAAACATCAAGAGAGCAGGGAGACAGCCTACAGAATGAGAAACAAATATTTGCTAACTGTATATCTGACAAAGGCCTAACATCTAGGATCTACAAGGAACTCGAATGTGCTGAAAGGAAAAAAACAAACAGCCCCATTAAAAAGTGGATAGAAGATATGTATAGACACTTCTCAAAAGAAGATATATGGGCAGCCAACAGACACATGAAAAAGTGCTCAGTCTCATGCATCATCAGAGAAATGCAAATCAAAACCACATTGAGATACCACCTAACCCCAGTAAGAATAACAATCATTAATAAAACAAACAACAACAGATGCTGGCAAGGATATGGAGACAAAGGAATGCCTCTACGCTGCTAGTGGGAATGCAAACTAGTGTAACCTCTTTGGAAGACAGTGTGGCAATTTCTGAAAGAACTAGAAATTGACCTTCCATATGACCCGGCAATTTCACTACTGAGAATATACCTGGAGGAACTCAAATCATTCTACAAAAAAGATACCTGCACACGTATGTTTGCTGCAGCTCTATTCATAATAGTAAAAACATGGAACTAACCATGTTGCCCATCGAAGCTGGACTGGAAAAAAAATGTGGTACATATACACAATGGAATATTATGCAGCTGTCAAGAAGAACAAACATATGGACTTCACAGCAACTTTGATGGATTTAGATTCAATCATACTGAGTGATCTATTGCAGAAACAAAGAACAGAGTACCACATGTTCTCACTCATAAGCAGACCTTGAACAATTATAATACTATAAGAAGGGGATTGGCAGTAGTGGGAAACTGAGTGGGGGTTGGGATTGATTGGCAGTTGAGGGAAACTGCCAGGGGACGGAGGGGCACACCTCATCAACAAGGGCACCTGAATAATGAACATTTGTATACCTAATCCTGAATTGTACCCCACATCTTTAAAAAAAAGAACAAAATATAAGCAACAGTATTTTTGTAATTTTAGTTTTTATATACATTTTTCATTTTTATATGATTTAAATGATCAAAGCATAAAAATAATTATAAATATATATTAATTTGTACACAACATACAAAGATGAAATTTATAAAATAATTAATAAAGTGGAGATGTGGTATTATAAGGACAGAGATTTTTGTATACAATTAAAGTTGGTATTTATTTATTTATGAGTTGGATTTTCACTCTGTCACCCAGGTTGGAGTGCAGTGGCATGCTCACGCCCATTGCATCCTCGACCTGCTGGGCCAGGTGATCCTTCTGCCTCAGATTTCCAAGTAGCTGAAACTACAGGCACACGCCACCATGCCCAGCTAATTTTTTGATTTATTGTAGAGATGAGATTTCACCAAGTTTTCCAGGCTGGTCTCGAACCATGTGCTCAGGTAATTTTTTCACCTCAGCCTCCCAAAGTGCTGGGATTGTAGGCATGATCCAGTATGCCTGGCTTGGTATTTATTTAAAATAGATTGTTTTGACTTTAGGATGTTATATGCTTTCCCTATGGCCACCATGAAAATATCTATGAAAAATAATATACACACACAAAAAATGAGAAGGTAATCAAAACAGATAATTAACTAAACATAAATAATGACTGTAATAGAGGAGATGGGGGACAAAAATACTATGAGATTTATACAAACAAATAACATGGGGCAAAAATATGTTCTTCCTTATTAATAATTAATGTAAATATATTAAATTTCCCAATAAAATGATACAGATTGGGAGAATCAAGTTAAAATAAGGAACCCAATTATATGATGGCTACAGAAGACTCAGTTTATATCTAAAGAAATGCATAGATTGAAAATGAAAGGATAGAAAAATATATTTAATTTTAATAGTAACCATAGGGAGCAGGGGTGGCTATCATAATGTCAGACAAAATAAACTTTAAGTCAAAAACTCTTATTATGAGAAACAAGCAAAAACATTATATATTGATAAAAGAGTCAATTCACCAAGAAGATATTGCTATTAGAAACATATATGTACCAAGCATCAGAGCTCCCAAATATATAAAAAAACACAAAAAATTGATAGAAAAAGTAAACAGTTCTATAGTAATAGTGGGAAATTTTAATACTTCACTTTCAATAGTGGATAGAGCAGTCCGATAGAGCACCAATAAAGAAACAAAGGACTTGAACAACATTTTAAACCAATTGGACCTAACAGACATATACAGAAAATTCTACTCAACAATAGCAAAATATACATTTTTCTCAAGTGCACATGGGACATTCTCCAGGATAGTCCATATGTTAGGCCACAGAACAAGCCTTCATAAATTTAAAAATATTGAAATCATACTCATACAAAGTATCTTTTCCAATCACAAAGGAATGAAACTAAAAATCAACAGTAGAAGGAAACCTGGAGAATTTACAAAAAGTGGAAATTAAGAAACACATCTTCAAAAACTATCGTTGAAAGAAGAAATCTCAATGGAAGTTAAAACATATCTTGAGATAAATGAAAATAAAAACAGAACATAAGAAATATTTTAGAATGCAATAAAAGCAGTGCCAAGAGGGAAATTTATAGTTGTAAATATGTACTTTAAAAAAGAACACTCTCAAATCAACAACTAACTTTACATGTTAAGGTACTAGAACAAGTAAAACAAACTAAACCTGAAAGTAGCAGAATGAAACAAATACTAAAGGTTAAACTACAGATAAATAAAGTACAGAATAGTAAAACAATAGAGAAAATCAATAAACAAAACTGAAAATAACTGAGTATAAACAAAAGTGGAAACATTACTACCAAATTAATAGGAATAAAAAGGATTGCAAGACAGTATTATGAACAATTGTTTGCTAACAAATTGTATAAACTGGATGGAATGGATGAATTCTTACAAACAACCTACAAAGACTAAGTGATAAAGAAATAGAAAATGTCAATAGACCTATAATTAGTAAGGACATTGAATCAGTAATCAAAAACTTTCCTACAGCAAGACATTCTAGACAAGATGACACACCAGTGGTGAGTGTGGACATCCCTGTCTGGTTCCAGTTCTGAGGAGGAATGCTTTCAAATTTTTTCCATTATGTATAATGTTGGCTGTAGGTTTGTCATATATGGCTCTTATTATTTTGAGATATGTTCTTTTGATACCTAGTTTGTTGAGGGTTTTTTTTTTATCATGAAGGAATGTTGGATTTCATTGAATGTCATTCCTCCATCTATTGAAATAATCATATAGTTTTAGTTTTTACTTCTGTTTATGTGGTGAATCGGATTTATTGATTTACAGATATCAAATCATCCTTGCATCCCTGGAATAAAACCCACTTAGTTGTGACTATTTTTTTACTGTGCTGTTGAATTTGGTTTGCTAGTATTTTGTTGATTATCTTTTTTATCTAAGTTCATTTGGGATATTGGCCTTTTATTGTTGTTGTGTCCTTACCTAATTTTAGTATCAGTGTGATACTGGTTCATGTAATAATTTTTCTAGTTCTTTGAGGTGCAAGGTTAAGCTGTTAGTTTCAGATCTTTCTATCTTTTGATGTAGAAATTTAATGCTATAAACTTTCCTCTCAGCAATGATTTTGCTGTTTCCCAGAAGCTTTATATGTTGTGTCTCAATTTTCATTTGTTTCAACAATTTTTTTGATTTTTGTTTTAATTTTGTTGTTTACCTGAGGGTCATTCAAGAGCAAGTTGTGCAGCTTCCAAGTAGTAATGTAGTTTTGGGAGTACCTCTTAGTATTGATTTCTAATTTTACTTCACTGTAGTCTGAGAAGATGCTTGGCATAATTTTGATATTTTTGAATTTATTGAGACTAGCTTTATTGTCAAGCATGTGGTTGATTTTGGAGAATGTTCAGTGTGGAAATAAGAAGAATGTATATTCTTTTGTTGGGTGGAATGTTCTGTAGCTGTCTCTTTGGACCATATAGTCTATAGTACAGTTTAAGTCCAGTGTTTCTTTGTTGATTTTCTGCTTTGATGATATGTCTAGTGATGACAGTGGGGTATTGAATTTTCTCACTATTGTTATATTGCTGTTAATATGTTTTCTAAGGTCAAATAGTATTTGCATATATATTTAATATGGTTAAATCTTGCTAAATTGCACCCTTTATCATTATCTAATGTTCTTCTTTGTCTTTTTTTTCCCTGTTGTTGGTTTAAAATTTGTGTTACCTGATATAAGGATGGCTGCTCTTGCTCGTTTTTGTTTTCCATTCACATGATATATATTTTTCTATCCATTTGTTTTGAGTCTATGGCTGACTTTGGTCAGTAGGTAGGTCTCTTGCAGGCAGCAGATGCTTGGGTCTTGTTTTTTTTTTTAAATTCAGTTTGCCACTTTGTTTCTTTTCTGTTGGGCATTTAGAACATTTATATTCAGGTTTAATATTAATATGTGAGGTCTTGTTCCTGCCATAGTGTTCTGAGCTAGCTTCCTTGGGATTTCAAATGTATAGTTGCTTTATAGGGCCTGTGAGCTTTGTATTTATGTGATCTTTTATGATAATGAGCATTGTCGTTTTGTCTCTGTGTTTAGAACTCCTTTGAGCATCTCTTTTAGAACCTGTTTAGTGGCATCAAATTCTCTTAGTTTTTGTTTATTGGAGAAAGACTTTATTTCTCTTTATTTTATGAAGCTTCATTTGGCAAGATACAAAATTCTGGGCTGGCAATTTTTTTTTTAATTTAAAGAGATTGAAAATAGCTCTCCATTCTCTTTTGGCGTGTAGGGTTTCTGATGAAAAATCCACTGTTAGTCTAATGTACTTTCCTTTATAAGTCTTGCTGCTTTTAGGATATTTTCTTTCATGTTGATTTTGGATAATCTGACAACTATATATCTTGGTGAGGCTCTTTTTGCAATGTATCTTGCAGAAGTTCTTTGAGTTTCTTTGTGGGGGGCCAGCCCCTGCAGAGAGATTTAGAGGGTCCCTGGGAGGTGTGGTGGTGTCGGCGATTATTCTGGAGAAACAAAGAGACTGGACTCCTGTCTAGTGCAGAAGCCGATTCTGTAGGAGGGATAGATATTAAAAGAAAGAAGGATGGAGGGATAGATATAAAGAGAAAGAAAGATAAAGAAAGAAAATGGGCAACTGTTCAATGGATTGAGCAGAAGCCACTTATTGAAAAGTACAGAGGGTTTTTATCCCCAAATTTTGCACATTCAGACTCAGATGTCTTCCACGTGAACAGAAAACCAGGTGCATGGGGGCATCCCCCACCCACCAGATATTTCCTCAAGCAGGTGAAGAACAAACCCAACTTGTCTTTCCATTCCTATGCTAGACTAATGTCCCTTAGAAGTATTAATACAATTTCTATAAATATTGTACCATTCTATCAATTGTAATCTATATTTTATTTTATTTTACTCAATATACCTATGAATAACTTTCTTATTGATAAACAATCTATTCCTTTGCTTTATCCTAACACAGACAATGGAACTTAAACAAAATAACTAAAACTAGTTTTGCATAATGTGGCTCAATCAAAAGGTCATGCTGGGCTCTCAGTTCCTGGGCTCTTTGATGTGGTCCTGGCTTGTACCAGACAAAAGCCAAAACTGCAGTCAGAGGGAAATGGGAACAACGAGTTTCTAATGTTAGTTTGTGTTCGTCCCTGTCTGGAGTTTTCATGGTTGAGCTAACAGAAGGCTGTTATGCCAAAGAAAAGGGAGAGGTAATGAGTCACGGCTCCCGAAGGTACTCTAGCGGTCTCGGGGTCAACGGCCCCCCTGTTCCCTAATGCTCAGTGGACCTCCTTGGCTGGCTTCCAACATTTCTTGGATTTTTTTTTTTTTGAGTTGGAGTCTCACTCTGTTGCCCAGACTGGAGTGCAGTGGCCACTCCCGGCCACTGCAGCCTCGACCTGCTGGGCTCTGGTGATCCTTCCGCCTCAGCCTTCCAAGTAGCTGGAATTACAGGTGTGTTCTGCCACGCCCGGCTAATTTTTTGACTTATTGTAGAGATGAGGTCTCACCAAGTTGCCGAGGTGGGTCACGAACCCGCAGGCTCAGGCAATCCACTCACCTCAGCATTTCTTGGATATTGATGTCAAGATCTTTTTCAGGGCTGGGGAAGTTTTTGTTGAACTGTTTCCTCAAATATGTTTTCCATACATTTTACCATAACTTCTCCCTCTGGAATGCCTGTAATTTGTATATTTCGTTGCTTTATGTAGTCTCATATTTCAAGGCTTTCTTTATTTTTAAAATGCTTTTTTCTTTATTGTTGTCTGATTGGATTAATTGGAAAGAACTGTCTTCCAGCTTTGAGATTCTTTCTTTCATTTGGTCTAGCCTACTCTTAAAGCTTTCAACTGTGTTTTGAATCTCATTCAATGAGTTTTTTAAACTCTCTTTTTAAAAAAAGTAGTGTCAATCTCTCCTTTCACATTCTGAATTGTTCTATGCATTTCTTTGTGTTGGTTATCAGCTTTCTCTTAGATCTCATTGAGCTTCTTTAAAATCAATATTTTGAATTTTTTATCTGACATTTCAAAGCTTTCATTTTGGTTAGGATCCATTGTTGAGAGATAGTGTGTCCCTTTGTAGGGGTAATACTCATTATATTTTCAGAGTTGTTTCTCTGATTCTTTCTCATCTGGATGAACTATGGTGATTACTCTGTAATATGTTTTTTGGATATAGTAGCCTGTATATATAGGCTTTCCTGAATGTTGGTCATAGCAGCAATGTATAGAAGGTGTGGGCCAGCTCACTGCCTCCTCTGGGGCCAGGGTGGCAGGGATCTTGTTCCTTAGTGATGTGTGTTGGTGTCAGCAGATTTCCTATTGTGTTACATCATTAAATCTTCAGGTCAGCAGGTGGTGCTATGGGTAAGAGCTGGCTACTACTGGCTTGGATGAGTATTTACTTGGTCCTTGTTTACTGGAAGAAGTTCTCTGTTGTCTCAGGCAGTGAGCTATCTGTGGAGTGTGCAGTGAGTCTCAGAGAGAGAGAGAGAGAGAGAGAGAGAGAGAGAGAGAGAGAGAGAGAGAGAGACTATGATGGGTGGGGCTGGACTGTGAAGGAAGGCCCACCTACCAGTCCACTGATGGCAGACACAAGCACCAACTTTGAGGCAGGGTCTGGTGTACAGCCTCCGAGTATCTGGAAGTATGCCTTGTCATGGTGTTGGGGGATTTCTGCTGCCCCATGTTCTCTGCTCAAGAAGGTGAGGGTAGCCTAAATTCATAATCTAGACTAGTAGGAGCTTCAGATACCTAGGAATATATCTGGGCTTGTGCAGATAAAGCACCACAGCATCAAGAACTCTGCCCTTGGAGGGAGGGGCAGCTTATTAGGCTCCTATTCCATGTAAGCAGGTTTATTAGGTGACTGGAAATATTCCCCAGCAAGGAGCCGATAAACTGCTGCTGTAATGAGTTATTTTCAGGGGATGAGAGGGGGTCAACTCAAATTCTGATTTCAGGAGAGTAGGTATGCCTTTCAGGAGAGTAGGTATGCCTCTGACCTGTGAGATGCCTGGGAAGTGGGCAGAGAGATCACCAGCCCAACCAGCCCTTTACACATAAGGAGGGGGGGTGGTGGTTAGATTCTTGGACTGTGGTTTCATGTATGCTGAATGTCTGGGATTACACCTGCATGTGGGATAGGGAACTGCTGCACCAGGTTCTTTGCATTGTAAGGGGGTGACCAGTCAAGGTTTTATTCCAGAGGCAGGTGCACTTGAAGTCTAGGAATATGTCTGAGTATGGAGTAGAGTATGCTATTGCACCAGGGTCTCTGCTCAGGAAGGGAGGGGCAGCTCAGGATCCTAATCCAGGCAAGTGAGTGTACCAACTACCTGAATGTATGTCCTATTGAGGAGTGCAGTGATCATTTTGAGAAAGTCTTTGCAGGGATGCGGGAGGCAATTCAGGCTGCTAATAAGGCATGCAGGTACACTGAGTGTCTGAAGATATGTCTGGGTGTGAGGTGAGGGGAACACCCCTGAACCAAGATCACTGTAGCATGGGGGTGGGGTGGCTCAGACTGCTGATCCAGGTGGGTGAGTGCTCTGGATTAATGGGACTAGTTCTCCCAGAAAGTGGCAGAGTTGCCACTGTTATCACAATGCTCACTGCAGAGAGAGGAGGAGGGGTAGCTCAGGCAGCTGATCTGACTTGGTGGGTATGCTGGATACTTAAGAGTGTGTACAGACTTGGAGTAGAAGAAGCAACACTTCACAGTGATCTCTGTATCAGTGGGGCAGGGTGGTTCAGCTGCCAATCCAGGTGACAGGTGCTCCAAATACCTGGGGAGGTACTGGGGCATGGAGCAGTGTGGTTTCCTTCTCATAGCAGGATCTCTGCACAGAAAAAGTGGGGAGGCTTAAGCTTGTGTTCCAGGTGAGCAGGTGCTTTGGATTCCTAGAGATATGCCTGGAGTGGAGGAGAACACTCAGCACCAATTCCTTGCATAGAAGGCAATATGGCAATTTAGGCTGCTGGCCCATGCAAGCAGGAGCTCTGAATGGCTGGAGAAGTACTTGGGCATGGAGTGCAGAGAGATTCCTTGTACAACGGTCACTACATAAGAAGGGCGGGGCAGCTAAGGCTGCTAATATAAGTGTGTAGAAATGGGGTCCACCTGCTCCTTGGTAGTAGAAGAGCACACTTCCCTGACTGACTGGGGTAGTAGGCTGTGGCATCCCACAGTGACAGGTGCAGCTTGATTACAGGTCAAAAATCTTACTCTGACTTTAGGCTTCACTATCTTACTTTGACTTTAGGCTTCACTACCACAGGTTCAGCAACTCTCCTGTCAATCAGGCTGTTGATTCAGGTGTGGAGGAATGAGGGTCCCTCTTGCTGGTCTCCTATGACTTAGACTGCTTTTCAGATGCACAGAAATGAGATCCTTCCTTTTCTTCACTGTGGCTGGAGTACACTACCCCAACTAGCTCAGGAGTGGGGCTGGGACACTTAGCAGTAGTATGCACTGAACAGTTTTAGGTTTTGCAAAACTGACCTTGGCCACAAGACCCACTGTTCATGAGAGACTGCAGTTATAGCAACTTTCCTGCCATTCAGTCTGCAAGTTCAGGAGTGCATGAATAGGTGCCTCTTGTTAGGTTCCTATCATTTAGCACGCTATTCTGGCTGCTTCTCAGTGTTGCTGGGGCACCTTATCACAAACGACCAGAAAGTAAGGGTGAGGCACCCAAGAGTGACACAGACTTATTCCAGGTTGCAAGTGACCCTGGCTACTTGTTCTGCCTCCCATGAGAAATCTTGGCTTTTACAACTCTCCTGCTGGTCCGGTCCTGTGACTGGTATGATTTCAACTCTAGCAACCAATTCTGGGGCACTCTCCATCTCTAGTTTCATTGTTCGGGATATGGCAGTCCAATTTTACAGCACATTTATTGAAAATGATTTTCTTTCCTCAGTATGTGTTCTTGTCAACTTTGTCAAAGATCAGTTGGCTGTAGAAATGTGCTTTTATTTCTGGGTTCTCTAGTCTGTTGCATTGATTTATGTGTCTATTTTTATACCAGTACCATGGTGTTTTTGTTACTATAGGTTTATAATTTGAAATCAGGTAATGTGTTGCTTCCAGCTTTGTCATTTTTGCTCAGATCACTTTGGTTATTTGGGATCTTTTTACTTCCGTATAAATTTTTGTACTTTTCCCCCCTTAATTCTGTGAAAAATGACATTAGTGTTTTGATAGAGATTACGTTGAATCTATAGATTGTTATGGATAGTATGATATTATTTCTTCCTATCCATAAACATTGGATGTTTCTCTATTTGTTTGTATCATCTAAAATTTCTCTCATCTGTGTTTTGTAGTTTTACTTTCATAGGTCTCTCAGTTCTTTGGTTAAATATATTCCTAGGTATTTTATTTTTATATCTATTTTATATGAAATTGCCTTCTTGATTTGGTGCTTACCTAGATTATTGGTGCATAATAATGCTAATTATTTTTGAATATTGATTTTGTATTCCAAAACTTTACTGAATTCATTGATCAAACCTAAGAGTTTTGCAGTGAAGTCTTTGGGGTTTTCTAGATATAAGATCATATTATCAGTGAACAGGAAAAATTTGACTTCTACTTTTCTATGTTGAATGCCTTTTACTTATTTCTCTTGTCTGACTGCTCTGGCTAGGGCTTGCAGTAGTATTTTGAATAGGAGTGGTGACAGTTAAAATCCTTGTGTTAATTCTTTGAGGAAAACCTTTTAACTTTTCCCCATTCAATATAGTGTTGGCTGTGGATTTGTCATAGATGGTATTTATTATATTGAGACATGTTCCCTCTATGCCTAGTTTTTGAGCGTTTTCATCATGAAGGAATGCTGGATTTTATCAAACACTTTTAATGCATCTTTTGAGATGATCATATGGTTCTTGTCCTTCATTCTATTGGTGTGATATTTATGTGTGTATGTAGAATCATACTCACATCACTGGCATAAAATTCACTTGATCATGGTGTATTTTCTTTTTGATGTGCTGTGGGATTTGGTTTACCAGCATTTTGTTGAGGATTTTTTCCTTTATGCTTATCAAGGATTTTGGCTTGTAGTTTGTTGTTGTTGTTATGTCCCTGTCTGGTTTTGCTGTCAGGATGAATGAGTTATGGAGAATTCCATTCTCCTCAATTTACTGGATAGTTTCAAAAGGATTGCAATTATTTCTTCTTTATACATTTGGTAGAATTTGTCTGTGAATTCATCTGATTCTGGGCTTTTTTTTTTTTGGTTGAGTGTACTTTTATTACTGATACCACCTCACTACTTGTTGGTCATTTCAAGTTTTCTGTTTCTTTCTTGTTCAATCTTTGGAGGTTGCATGCTTCCAGAAATTTACTCATTTCCTCTCAATTTTCTACTTTGTGAACATATTCTCTGATGAACTTTTGTATTTCTGTGGTTTCAGTTGTAATGTCTCCTTTTTCATTTCTGATTTTATTTGTTTTTTCCTCTTTTCCCAGTTATTTTAGCTAGTAGTTTATTAATTTTGTTGAATTTGTTTTGAGTGGAGTCTCACTCTGTTGCCCAGACTGGAGTGTAGTGGCATGCTCCCAGCCACCGCAGCCTCGACCTGCTGGGCTTCGGCGATACTTCCGCCTCAGCCTTCCACGTAGCTGGAACTACCGGCGTGCGCTACCATGCCTGGCTAATTTTTGATTGATTGTAGAGACACGGTCTCTCCAAGTTGCCCGGGCTGGGCTGGAACCTGTGGACTGAGGCAATCCACTCACCTCGGCCTCCCAAAGTGCTGGGAATACAGGCTGAGCTACCAAGCCCGGCCAATTTTGTTTAAATTTTAAAAGAACCAAAGTTTTGTTTTATTGATTTTTGTTCTGCCTTGATTTCTTTCCTTCTGCTAAATTTGGGTTTGGTTTGTTCTAGCTCCTTGAGGTGTATTTTAGATTTTTAACTTGTTATCCTAATTTTCATGAAGGTATTTAATACTTAAACTTTTCTCTTAGCACTGATTTTGCTGCATCACACAAGTTTTGATATGTTGTGTTTCAATTTTCATTTGTTTCAATAATTTTTAAAATTCTGTCTTAATTTCTTCAGTGATTCAATGATTGTTCAGGAGAATGTTGTTAAATTTTTGTGTATGTGTGTAGTTTCCAAAGTTCCTCTTGGCATTGATTTCTAGTTTTATTCCATTGAGGTCTGATAAGATACTTGATGTAATTTTGATTTTTTTAAATTATAAAGACGTGGGGTACAATTCAGGGTTAGGTATACAAAAGTTGATTATGCAGGTACCCTTGTTGGTGAGGTGTGCCCCCCCTCTCCCCTAGAGTTTCCCTCAATTGCCAGTTCCACCTCTCCCCTGACAGTTTCATACTAGGAATTCCAATTGCCAATCCCTTTCTTATAGTATTATAATAATTGTTAAAGGTCTGCTTATGAATGAAGACATATGGTACTCTGTTCTTTGCTTCTGTGACAGATCACGCAGTATGATCGACTCTAAATCCATTCAAGTTGCTGCAAGGTCCATATGTTTGTCCTTCTTGATGACTTCATAATATTCCATCATGTATATGTACCACATTTTTTTTAATCCAGTACAGCTTCGATGGGCAACATAGTTGGTTCCATGTTCTTGCTATTGTGAATAAGCTAAAACAAACATACGTGTGCAGGTATCTTTTTTGTAGAATGATTTGAGTTCCTCTGGGTATATTCCAAATAGTAGGATTGCTGGGTCATATGGAAGGTCAATTTCTAGTTCTTTCAGAAATCGCCACACTGTCTTCCAAAGAGGTTACACTGGTTTGCATTCCCACCAGCAGTGTAGAGGCGTTCCTTTTTCTCCACATCCTTGCCAGCATCTGTTGTTGTTTGTTTTATTAATGATGGTCATTCTTACTGGGGTTAGGTGGTATCTCAATGTGGTTTTGATTTGTATTTCTCTGATGATGCATGAGACTGAGAACTTTTTCATGTGTCTGTTGGCTGCCCATATATCTTCTTTTGAGAAGTGTCTATTCATGTTTTTTGCCCACTTTTTAATGGGGCTGTTTTTTTTTTCCTCTTGGTGTGGTTGAGTTCCTTGTAGAGCCTAGATGTTAGACCTTTGTCATGCAGTTGGCAAATATTTTTTCCCATTCTGTGGGCCATCACCCTGCTCTCTTGATGGTTTCTTTTGCTTTGCAGAAGCTTGTTAGTTTGATGAGGTCCCACTTGTCTATCTTATTTTTCAAGGTATGGGCATTTAGGGTTCTGAATAGGAATTGTTTGCTTGTTCCAATTTCCATAAGGGTGGCTCCTGTGTTTTCTAAGATTCTTATAATTTGAGGTTTTACGTTTAGGTCTTTGATCCATTTAGAGTTAATTTTTGTGTATGGTGATAGGTAGGGGTCCTGTTTCAATCTTCTGCATGTGGTCAGTGAGTTTTCCCAGTACCATTTACTGAATAGGTTCTCCTCTCCCCAGTGGTTGTTGGAGGCTTTGTCAAAGATGGGTTGGTTGAGAAATTGAGGCTTTGCTTCTGGAATCTCTATCCTGCTCCATTGGTCTATGTGCCTGTTCTTGTACCAATACCAGGTTATTTTGATTACTGTAGCCTTATAGTAAAGTTTGAAGTCTGGAAGTGGGATACCTCCTGCTTTGCTTTTCTTGCTAAGGATTGTTTTGGTTATTCGCAGTTGTTTATGTTTCCATATGAATTTCTGTATTGTTATTTCCAGATCTGAGAAGAATGATGTTGGTAACTTAATGGGTATTGCATTGAATCTGTAGATTGCCTTTGGTAGGATGGACATCTTAACAATGTTGATTCTTCCTATCCATGAGCATGGAATATTTTTCCATTTGTTTATGTCTTCTTGGATTTTTTTGAGCACTGTTATGTAGTTCTCATTGTAAAGGTCTTTCACCTCTCTGGTTAGGAAGATACTGAGGTAGTTCATTTTTTT
>CAUYQG010090684.1:0-39038 GCA_963574415.1 Tarsius wallacei | reverse complement strand
TCACTGCACAACTCAGAGCAGCATTCAATTTAAAATGTATGAGTTGTTTACTTCTAGAATTTTTCCTTTAATATTGTCAGACCATAGTTGGCCATGGTAATTAAAACTGTGGAAATAAAACCGTGGATAAGGGAGTACTACAATAAATAAAAAACAGCCAGGTGTGGTAGCGCACGCCTGTAGTTCCAGCTACTTGGAAGGCTGAGGCGGAAGGATCGCCGGAGCCCAGCCGGTCGAGGCTGCGGTGGCCGGGAGCAGCCACTGCACTCCAGTCTGGGCGACAGACTGAGACTCCAACTCAAAAAAAAAAAAAAGTGCTTCTGTACACCTCATCAACAAGGGTACCTGCACAATGATTATTTGTATTCCTAACCCTGAATTGTGCCCCACAATTTTAAAACAAATTTTTTAAAAAAAGAAAAGTGCTTCTGTGTGGACAGAATTTCACGGTCACTTGGCACACTTGCCTCTTCTCATTTATTAGAAGATATTGTGTGTGAGTTGATGAAAATATCAAAGAAAAATAAGGGAGTTTGACATAAAGTAAAAGTTATTAAGGCTCAAGGTCACTCATTAAGATTTGAACTAAAATATGTGAAGGGGACACACACATGCTCTGAGCCTGAAAATCTATATTCATACAGTGAAAAAAGGGGTCATATAGTATTGTTAATTCATTGTCAGTATTTGTTTACACAAAGTACACTAAATTTGCAAATCAAAGTAAATGTAGAGGTGATTTAGAACAAACAGGACTATTTTCTTAAACTCAGAAAAGTGATACTATAGAGAACAAATTGCCCTTCAGCTATGACTGCATTTGATTATGATATAAGATATTCTTAATCAAAACAGATGCTTTTCTACACATTAAATTTGGATTTTAAATTTTTCTCAAGACTTTGAGGCAGGAAAAAGTCGCAGGTCATTATTTGGCTCGATGTGAGTCTTCCCTTGTGTCCTCTATACTTGAGAGAAGGAAAGGAAGAGACAAATACCTCTTGCTCACAAAGTAATACCTTCTCCATCTTCCTTCCTTACTCCTCTTCTTCCCTCCATCCAGGACTTCTGTTTCTAGAAGTGAAAGGATCTGACTCTGAGAAAAAAAATTCATGCCTTCGGGATCCTGGTGGTTCAGGAGCAGATTAGATGCAAGGGCCTGAAGCTGAAAGAGTAATGTGGTTTAGTTGTTGCTTGTTTTGTTTTACCAGTTTAATAAAGACATTCCCTCTCACTCTGTGGCTCTTACTGTCTTTCTCATCTCCAGTAGTCTTTTGTTTTCTGTCTCTTAACTTTTTAATATATAAACAGCTTTGATGGGCAGAGAAGGACTGTTGAGGGTGAAGGAGGGAAAGTGTGAGGAATGTGAAGAAGGCTGTACATTTCTCTCCTAACATAGAACATCATCAACCTCCTTAACTCACAGTAAGAGAAAAATTCCTTCATAGAGGATTCATAGTTGGCTCTTCCCCAATTCAACTCAAATCCAAATCCTCCCATTGACTTGGGCATGGGATGTCTGATGATTCCAGTATATTTGTGTGATAAGAACTGCACCTGATTTTTTTTTAATGGTTCTCAGCTTAGGTTATAGATTAGAATCATTTGTGGAGCTTTGAAGAATTCTGACTCCCAGGCCACTCTCAAGATGAATTAAATCAGAAGCTGTAGGTGTGGAACCCAAGCATCCGTATTTTTCAATTTTTCAAACTATTCCAAAGTGTAATCTAAGTGGAGAACTGCAGTTTGGGGTCAGGGTATAAGTACATCTCAGCAAAGAGACACACAATACTCTAAGACATAAATCTCTTACACACATCCCTTGACAGCATAAAAAAAAATCAAACTGTACTTTAAACACTTAGCTTTCTATAGATATGAGGATGAAGACATGTACATAAATATCACAATGATATTTAACTAATTGATACCTTACTAGACAAGGACTATTGAACAAAGGATTCAAATGATTTGTGTCCACATGACAAATATAGTATGGGCTAAGACATGGACCAAGAGCTTTTTCAATTTATAAATTCAATTTATATTAAATTTCAATATTAGAGAGCTGTTTACTAAATCAACTTCTGTTATGGTGCTATGCTGGGATAAGAAGAAAAATGATTGACATTTTTTGCAAGGATCATGCTGAAAATCCCACCCACTTAAAGATAAGTAAAACATGAAGTGAGTTGTAAGTGGAAATATTCAGAGAATTACATTTTTCCCCCTGACAAGTGATTTGTAGGATTTGAGGGTAGTAATTTGTTTCCAGTGTGGGTTAACTCTAAACTATTCATGAACACAGAACTTAAGAAACTTCATATTGCTACCTGAATTTTCTTATTACATATTCTACAAACATTTATTTACAATAGGTTCATCACTGATGAAACATGGATAAATAAAATACAGCTTTTCCTATCAGGTTGCTCACTGTATAAGGTATTATTTCTCAAAGTACAGTCAGAATTACTGGGGGAGCTTCAGATGTGTAGATTCCTTATGACTCTAAAGATTCTGGTAAAATTTGGAGTAAGACCTGGGAATCTCCATTTTAATGAACTCCTTCATGGAGTTAGTGGGAAAATTCATAATGTGATAGATTTGGAAATGACATTGGTGTTCTCAAACTATCTGTGGTAATGAACTTTTTTTTTCACCTTCTAATTTTCAGGGCATAATGAGTTAAGTAAAATCGAATCAAAATGAATTTCTAGTGAACAAATGCAATAAAGGGAAAACACACAAAATACAATTTCTATTTTTTTATTATTAGATTCAACAGACAAAATTATGTCAAATTGCTCTAATAGTTTTCAAATGCCTGCTCTTAGTTTTTATACTTATTTTGTCATAAACTGGTAAATAATTTTCAGGCTGGTAGTGAACTGCAAGCCAAACATGGAGTAGCAATGTTTCCCATTTTTGTTTAGAGTAGCACTAAATTCTATGAGATACCAATTGGCTTGAAAACCAGTGGGAAGGGGTCAGCGGTCAACTAAGTGTAGAAAATTGTCAGATAAATAAAACCTCTTGTGATAAAAACATCTTAAAATGTCTGCTATATCAGTGTGTTTGTGAATGCAAGAGAAAGATATGTCATGCGAATTTTCCAAAAGTTATTCAACCATGGATTTCTTTTCAAGGACACTGATGAACAACTTGAAGAAACGAGTCTTTGGTTGAACACAAGCAAATGCTGATCCCTGTCAGTTTCCTCATTTTGCAGTCAAGGAAACAGAAACCTAAAGATGTCAAGTGACTTGACTTGTAGTCAAACAGCTATTTCATTTACTAGTCAACTGAATAATTAATCTAATTAAATTTATTTTTAATAAGCTAAACACAATTTTAAAGAGTATTTACTCATTGGGTTCAGGTATTCTACCAGGTGCCTTACCTTCCCAAGTTGATGGCTAGAATTATTTGTACACATGAACTGCCTAGTCATCTATCAGGAACCCTTGGCTCTAGTTTTCTCTCCAGCACATACAAGGGAGACCCCCCACAAAAAGGAATTATATTTTGGAGAGTGGGCCTCTTGCAGCACAGGTTTTCCTGCTAGGTAGGTGTTCTAGGAACCCATCAGCATCAGTATACCAGCTAGCATTGTTGTGAGAGGCTGCATTCAGCTTCAGTGAATTTTGTTTTTTGGTTTTTTTTAGATTCTTTTTTAGAAATGTTTGCCCATTTCATGATGGTTGATTTACCAGTGCACTTGCCCACACTGCACTGATTGTTCAGAGTTTTTTTTACCAAAAACGTTATGACCCCCATGTTCCACTCTCCAAATTCACTCCATCTCGCCCCAAGGAACTCTTCTTTGTTTCCCCAATGAAAAAAAGTCCTCAAAGGGAAACGTTCTGCCAATGTGGAAGAGGTGAAACAAAAAATAGCAGATGTAGTTAATCCTCACTTGTGCCCCACATCCCTATAATAAAATAAAATTTAAAATAAAAATGGCAGAAGCACTAAAAGGCATCAAAATTGACAAGTTCAAACTGTGTTGAGCAGTGGAAAAAGTGTCAACATAGATGTATTGCATCAAATGGAGAGTACTTTGAAGGTGACTGAAGTTTAAACATATAAGAATACACAACATTTTAATTAAAAATTCCATTTATTTGGGGGGGTCCCTTATCATATATCACTAACTTTTTAGTGTCCTTTACTTCGTATGCTTTAATTATGCTTTCTAAGTTTTCCCTGCTGTTTATAAGGAAGACTTTTTTTTCTGGATGATGTTGGTCCAATCTAAGCCAACTTTGTTGAGATTGAATAGTCATATAGTCTGGTCAAAAGATAAAGTATATTTTTTATTCAGAGAATATTTGTATAAGAGGTACTATGGCTCAGACAATATTCTTAGCAATATATATATATATATATATATTACCTGATTTTTAACTTTATGTCAAAGTTTTGGGATTAGTAATTTTGTTGTACTGATTTTTAAAATAAGGCAACTAAAACACAGAAATATTAAGTGGCTTTCCCCAGGTCATAGAGCTTATACCTGGTAGAATTAGAATTCAAATCCAAGCAATTTTGTTCCAAGGTTCATGTTATACCCGGTAAAAATGTACATCACTGTATAATAATAACCAGTATACAGTCTTAAAATAACAAGAAATTTCCTAAGTGAATGAGAATTCTAAAGAATTCATGGTAGTGATTAAAAGGGATTTTAAATATTCAGAGAAATGATTTTCTTTTTCACTATTATTTATCTGGACAAAAGACTATCTTCCTCAGGAGATGTGATACAGAGGATTTTCAAAGACAGTAAAGATTGTATAGGTGTATTATCTTAGAGGAACATGATCTTCAAAGATTATTATAACCAGAGTTCTTACTTGTATCCTAGGAGTTGGAACAAATTTAGATTTTCTATAATAAAATAATTGTGGTATTACCTATATGTATGGAGTGGGGGAGGAAAGTCTAGTAAACAGAATTAATCATCTTAAAGATTTTGTCTATTTTTTTTTTTTGGCCATTCATTCATTCAAAACAATTTATGGAGTGTTTAGCATGTGCTGTGTACCATGAAAGTGCTAGGAATACAACATTGACAAAAATAAGTCCTCTGCTCCATTCATATAAGTCTGTTGGGAAAGGAGTTTTAAAACACATAATTAAACAAACAAATATGCTGCATATTATCATTTATTTGCACTATAATTTATCATGAGGCAACATACGACAGCATATTCTTCAATATAGTAATGATTTGTTGTGTTTCCCCATGAGCATCGTAGGCTTAAGAATCACTACTCTGGTCTCTACCCTCACTTTGTAGATTTGTGTAATAGATACGCTAGAGTTTATGACTCATCTAAATCACATGATCAAGATGTGGTGGAGTCTGGGGTGGCCTTCACATCAATGATTCTACATCTATGGCTCTTTTCATATTTCTGACTTGTGGGATCATTTTTATTTCATCTTACTAATCAACTCAATCATGACCTAATATAAGGTAGCTAATACATTATCTTTATTATTACAAAAGAAAAGTGTTTTAATTTAGGGATGCTTACTATAAGCCAAATTTTAGTTTTCAGCATTCTGCCTTTCTATAAAATGATACATGAATAATTTATTTTTGCATAAGTGTTTACAGAGTATGTATTTTTGTCTTTTAAATGTATTGAGGTTCAACATGTTTAACATTAATTTTTATGGCTAAGAACTCTCTTTATAAACGAAACTAAAACATTACAGATAAAAAATATTTAAAACAAAGTCATCTTTGATGTCCAGCTTTATTCTTGGTTCCCTCTTGACTTTTCCATATGTAGCCACTGATATCAGTTTGATAAGAGTCTCCCAGATTATTTCCCATGGGTTCGTGTACCTGTATTATAAGTATACCTCGATGGCACCCATAGAAAATATACTGCAATTTTCTTAAAATTTATGGTATTATACTGAAAATATCTTTTAGCTACTTTTTTTTCCTTCAATAGTACATCAATTTATTTTATGACTTCTTCTTCTTAATTGCTGCATAGTGTTACATAGTTTGATATAACACAGCTTATTTGACTATCCAGAAATTCCCTATTATAAACTGTGCTGAGACAAATGTCTTCATAGGGTCTTTTTACACATTGGAAACATTTTCTAAGATGTCAACACTAAACCTAACAGGGACAAGGCAATGACATTTCTAACAAGTAGTCAATACGTAAACCCTGGCAATCAAGGCAAAAATTACCTGCCATAGGATGTTAACATTTTGCTTTCATCTGTGAGCTTTATGGAAGTAACATGCAATGCTAGGACTGTAGCAAAAATAAAGGAAAGTATCATACGTTTAATGAATAAACATAACTGAATCAATCAAGAAATATTTACCAAAGACTTGCTTACCTGGTGCCAGGCTTTGTGTTATGGATAAGGTAAATAATGGCGAACAAGACACAGTTTCTTTTTTCAAAAAACTTACAATTTTAAGGGAAAGAAAAACAAACATCATTAAAGTTTATTTCCTTATGTCGTTTAGGTCTTTCTGTAGAGATATGCATAGGTGTGTGAGAGCTTACTGGAAAAGCTTCTAAAAGGTTGGGTGTATCTACTATGTCTTTTCAAGGTTGTCTACTAATTTGAGATCTAAAGAAGCACTAGATACTGCAGCCAAATATGGGGATGAGGGATGAGATGGGAAGGACATTCTAGGCAAAGGAAATTGCAAGTGCAAACATGTAGAAGGACGAGTGCATGTTAATGGGAATAGAAGTAGCTTAGTACTTACTACCCGAATGTAAATATTAAGCTATGATGTGAAATATGAGGGAGCATATGAACTGTTACTAATGTATGGGCTTTATTTTAGTGCTATATTTTTATGCCATCAACTCCCAAATCTTTTTTCCTTTTTGTCGTAACCCCCCATATTTAATATTATAATTCAATGCACATAAACCTTGATCATTTATTCAATATTTAACAAATATTTATTGAGTCATGACCTAGTGAAGTATGATGTCTTCAGATTTTACTCAAGGGGAAAAAAGTATTTCTAATTAGATAGAACTTATATTGAGTAACACAATTTGAAACGGAAAGCGAACAAGGAAAAAGGATAGTACAGATGTGAAATCAGGGGCCAAATTCAAAAGAAAGAAGTTTTTTTCATAAAAAATTAAAAATTTTATGGTGGCTTATATGGCATATGCTGATGGTATTGTGAGAAAAGAATTATCGTTAGGGAAAAAAAAGTTAACTCTGGTCTTATGAATCAAAAATTCTAAGTAGAAATTTGTTTTTGCATTAGAATCTTCACAATTATCTAGTTAACTTCATCATTTCCTGTGACAAGTCAAGTCACAGGTATCAAACTATTCAAGTAATTTGAAAATATACATTTTATTATATATACTTTTCCACTTCCTCTCCTCTCCCCTATCCCTTCAGGATACCTCATAATTTTATGTCTTACTGATTCTTTAATTTGCATTTGGTCAAATAAAATATAAAATAACTCTATCACAATAACCACCTCAGTAATCAAGATGATAATGTAATACTGGAATGTTAAAATATTGTCTCATTTGAAGTAAATGTAATTTAAAATACATGTCATCTACTCCAGATTGTTTCCAGACACCCGTTTGGACACTTAATTGGAAAGCATGGGGAAAATCCCAGTGAAGCATCACCAAGGATAATATCAAAAAAGAAAAAAATATGGTTTGTGTAAGAATAAGCAGGGTAAAAGTTTAATGAGTTTGAGTTATGAGTTTGTTGAGTAGTATATTTAAAGCGACATAAAATATACCTACAAATGTCAAGATGGAATTTATTCACTCATTTCACAAATATTTATTAAGTACCTAAATGGTACCACTGTTACAGATCCTTGTGATTCATCATTGACTAGAATAAAGATGACTGCACCTCAGTCAAATGTCAGAAATTTCTTGTTTTCAATTACCAAAGATAATCTAACAAAAAGGAAAAACAGCATAACTCATAATTTTCAGAGGCTTAAGCAGATGTCCATGTGTGACCAGTTCAGTGGCAGTTGCAAGGTGTTACTTTTTTTTTTTTCAGAGAGGACATTTTCTGGACACCTTTTTTTTTTTTTTCTGTTAAGATTCTCTTGCTTTTGAGGGCAAAACTTGGGATCGTGAGCTCAGGGGAGATGAATGGCATGTGCCTAATTGACATTTGTGACTTATAATTAATATGTTATGGCCCTCAAACTTAAATGCATTAAATTATAATTATAATGCTACTGATCATGCTTCAAAATCTGCTTGAATTGGGCTAGTGATCTTGTTTTATTCATTCATTCATTTTTAAATTTATACTTATAACTCACCACATTGAAAACAATTTTCTTCTTGGCAGATAACTTCATTTCTGTTTTCCATGTTTGTTTGTTGTACTAAAATTAGAAATTTTTTGGATGAGCATTGAGTTTTAATCTTAAACTCTTCTATCAATGAAAGGTTATAATATTTTTACCAAAACTTTCTGAGAGATGTGAACAGAGATTTAAGGCCTGACTTGTTGCCATCCTTTCCCTTATGGCATTTTCATTAGAGATATCATTTCTCTTCAAACTTCACTTGATAAAGAGAAAGAAGCAAAGGGAGAAAGTGAATTAGTAGGAAGCTTAAGGGAAAGAAAGGTGTCAAGATCCTTCAGGCATAAAATCAAATTTGAAACACTTGAAACTCCTGAGCGGATAGGAAGTTAGATAAGGGTCTAAGGTTGAATACAGAAAAGATAGCCATAAAAGTTGTAAGTAGGAAGAAAAATGAAGGCATGGGTGGAGGAAAAAAAAATAACTACTCCAAGTAATATAATTTAGTAGAAAAGTCATAGGAAATTATCTCTTTAAGAAAGCTATCCCATGAGCACACACCTTATGATGATACTCGGCGGTAAATAAACTCTGAGGTTTTGTTTGTTTAATTTGCTTCTCTGTCTCTCTGTTTTGGCACTATATTCTCCCTAGTATTATTGTTGATGGTGTGCTGGTATACTTGCCCAATCCTACCGGCTATGTAGGACAGTAAGCTATGTTGGGATAAGGGCCAAGAAGGACATTTTCTGTCATCTCCTGGGAACTCAGCATGTTACCACACACATGCATGGTTAAAGTTACTCTAAATCTTTTTGGTAAATGATGAAGTGAGTGATTAAATGACATAAAATATGTGAATGAATAAATGAATGAATGAATACAAGATAAATAAGTGAAAAAACAAATGAGTAATATAGTATGTCTTGGAAACAATGTGGCTTAAACTTAAAACTGGATGCACTGTTGTCGATCAGGTTCCCTAGGGAACAGATTCTGAGACAAAGACAGATTAATCGAAGCGTTATTGAGATGAACATCTAGGGTGGGGGGGTGAAGGTAATGTGATTGAACAGAGGGAGGAGTTGATACACAAATCATTCACAACAGTAGTGTCAGCCTACTGTATGGGGCTAGGTGTCAGGACTCTTGCAAAGACCAGTCATTGGGCAAAAGCTTCCCCAAGAAAGGTCATGACTTGGGAGGAAGACTCAACTGATATCTTAGTGAGAAAGTCTCAGCAGTGCAGATGAATGTGCTGCTTCTGGGGGTGAGGATCTAGAGGAACATCACAGCATTCACTACAAACACCAGAACAACCATGAGTACCACTTCTCCGGAAGGCAAATCGAGGGCAAGATACATATATTTGAATAATTTTTATTGTTTTACAAATTATCAGAATGGAAATATTCAAATAGAGCCTAGTCTTTTTGTTCCATTATATAAATATTAAACATCAGATGACAAAGAGAGAGGGTAGGATTTATGATAATTCCCAGCTCGAATCTGATTCTACATTTTTCCTTTTCTTTTTGTTTTTACTTTAATTCATACCCAATTAAATTTAAGCAGAATTTTATATTGAGATATTTCCTTATTTTTATCACAAAGTCAATCCATCCGAATTCCAGGGTGAACCTGTGAATGGCAGTAAGTAGATTCTTGGGATATGTGAAGTCATATACAAATAACCCTGTACATTTCTCCCAAGGCTAGTAAAATTCTAAGGTAGGTGTATAGAAGACTTAGAGGAGTGGGATAAATATAAGGGCATTGGACAGTGAATGAATTTAATTCAGAGAATTCCTGTGTATTTCCATAGGAAGAAAGGGAAATAGAAATTTTTAAGCCCCCTGTTCAGAGTCAGGCCCTGGGGATATATGTTTTATCTACATTATCAGAATAATAACAGGAAGATGTTATATACCACTAACTGGGTACCAGGCACTCTTTTAAGCACTTTACATCAAGAGTCCTCAACTCCCCAGGACCGCAAACCAGTAGCTGTCTGCAACCTGTTAAGAGGTGAGCGGCGGGAGAATGGAGCTCTCTTTTTTGTCAGGTCAGCAGTGGCATTAGATTCTCATAGAAGAATAACCCTATTCTGAACTGCAAATGTGAGGGATCTAGGCTGCGTGCTCCTTATGAGAATCTACATTAGCAGTGAGGTTTGACTGCAAATCCCTCCCCCACTCTGTCCATGGAAAAATTGTTTTCCACGAAACTAGTCCCTGATGCCAAAAAGGCTGGGGACCACTGCTTTTCATGTATGAACAATTTGTTATAAGTATGTTAATAAAATTCTCATTTTTATAAATGGAGAAATTAAGGCACAGTGTTTTGGTAATTTGTCCAAAGTCACGGACGTAGGAGGGGGCAGCACTAAGATTTGAACCTAGAGTAATATGAAGTATTTCCTTTCATCTTATTTTAAAGATGGGTCTTCATTGTTGGCTGCAGAATGATGTGAAGTGTACTGAATTGAGAAATAACTCCAAAGTGCTGAGATAATATTGCCAATCAAAATAAAAGTAGCCTAAAATGAAATGAAATATCTCCCTTAACAAGAATTTTCTAAAGCAAGTCTGACATATCCCTACTGGTAATAAATCACTCATTTGTGTTTGTTTTTGAATACACAGCTTGCATCCTGATAGAGCATCTATGTGTGTGTGTGTGTGTGTGTGCCTGTGTGTGTGTGTGTGTGTGTGTGTGCGTGCATGTCCCCAGTGTACAAACTATGTTGTTCTTCAGGGCTGTATAGTTATTTTCAGTGTTTCCCATTGCCTCTAACATGGAAAAACAGTTAAAAAGTTAAAATAATGTGTCTTAGGGAAGATGCATTGTAGAATGGAGTCAGTAAGACTGAAGTTTCATTCCAACTTTATCATTTACTAGCTGAGAAAATTATTTGAACTTTCTAAACCTCCACTTTTTTAACCTGTTGAAGGGAGTGTGATATTTACCTTTTAAAAGATGCTCCAAAAGTGAAGTAACATATCCATAGTTCCTGGCATATCACAGAGTTAAAAAATATGCTATGTTAATTTCTTCTTTACCTTCTAGGTCCTGTAGCCATTCAATCTTTAATTCATATAAGATAACAAGTAGAATACACCAAAAGGCATTCTAATTTAATAATCTGAAATGTACTAACTCAGCATATTTCTCTAAACTGTATTGCACCTTTCTTACTGTGTCTCTCGTTCATTTCATTATTAGCTTTTTCTTTGCAAACTACATGTAAAAGAGAAGAAATAAATAAAACTCATTTTTCTCTGTTTAGTTTTTTTAGATATATAGAAAACTGACATCTCCAAAGACCAAAGTGGAAATTCTAAGGTTACAACCATTAGCTAATGTAAGGCTTGGGTTTTTGCTATAGATTTATTTATACCATCTCTACCCTCCCCAAACCACAATAAATAAGAAATGGTTGATGTTATGTGTAGCAGGACAAGTAGATATATTTTGTTGGGCAGCTTGATGATGAGCCAGGAAGACCTCACATGGAAGCTCCACACTTTTATGGTTATTTAATTATTTTTTGACAGTGATAAGGAAAACTGATGAAGCCACTGCTTTCCTGTTAGTGAGCTATTCTAGGCTTCAGTGTGTTTATAATTAATCAGCTGACATTGGTTGAATGATAACCTTTGTTTTTAACATTTGACTTTTAGGACATATTTCCATCTCATCAAATTACTATCTTAAATGTTATAATTTGTATTATGGACTTGCATATTTTTTTTGGTTAACTAGTAATTTATACATACAATCAACTCTTTTTTTTTTTTTTTTGCAGAAGCCAATTTTTCAGTTTAATAATTACCTGGGCTCTTTTGTTCCAATTTTTTCCTTTATTTGCTCATTATTAGCCTGTCATCAGCAGCTCTATATGGGGGTAGTAAGGAGCTTAGGTAAGTCTTAGACATCAGGTCTTAAAAAGGTTGAAGAGTGAAAATGTCAGATGCAGGGCCAAAGTGAGATTGTCTTTTCAGTGGTGGTTCTTTTTCAATTTTTAGTATTGAAATAAATATCCATTACAATAGTCCCCTTTATTTAGGGTTTCACTTTCTATGGATTTCACTTGCAGTACAATACAGTACAGTAAGACATTGAGAGAGACCACACTCATATAAATTTTTTTACAGTATATTGTTATAATTGTTCTATTTTATTGCTGGTTGTTATAATTGTTCTATTTTATTTCTAGTTGTTATAATTGTTCTATTTTATTAATAATTGTTATTAGTGTCTTACTGTGCCCAATTTATTTTTTTATTTTTTTATTTTTTATTTTTGAATTGGAGTCTCACTCTGCCGCCCAGACTGGAGTGCAGTGGCCGCTCCCGGCCACTGCAGCCTCGACCCACTGGGCTCCGGCGATCCTTCCGCCTCAGCCTTCCGAGTAGCCGGAATTACAGGCACGCGCTACCATGCCCAGCTGATTTTTTTATTTAATATAGAGATAAGGTCTCGCCAAGTTGCCCAGGCCTTGAACCCGGTCTCGAACCCGGAGCTCAGGCAATCCACTCACCTCAGCCTCCCAAAGCGCACTGTGCCCAATTTAAAAATTAAACTTATCATACATATATGTAGAGGACAAAGCGTAGTGTATATAGGGTTAGGTACTACCCAAGGCTTCAGGCATCCATTGGGGGTCTTGAAAAGTATTCCACATAGATAGGGTTGAACTATTGTATTCTTGCTCTTAGTATTTAAAACCAAATTCATAGTTATAGCAACCAAACAGCTGACAGACTGTGTATATTTGTGTGTCTGTGAGAATACATTTTGTCAGCACTTTGTCTCCTTCATAGAATCCTTATAACATTGAACCTACATCATTCTAGTGTCACTTATCATAGACATGCTATTTGTAAATATAGTTCAAATGCACATTTTTAGCAGGGAAATTGTTTCTTATTCATTTCTGTATCTCCATTGCCTAGAATTAATCCCATAGTCGTTGGAAACAGTATTACTGCTGAATGAGTAAATACATGACTGATGAATTAATTTTAAGAAATAAAATTGGAGCTCAATTTAAATAACTCTTCATATCACATATGAGATGCCACGTTTCTGGTCAGTATTCCAAGTTGAAAAGTAGACTCTCTATTATTCCTATGCCAACTCTCCTCCTGGAAAGCAAACCATCAAAGTAGCAATCCTCCAAAGAAGTGCTCTGTATAATTCAACAATGCACGTGATCTGTGAGTTACTGGCGCTGGATGTACAGTCTTGGCATCATCAGACAGCAGACAAAGAATCCATCAAAAGGCTGAAGACAAGTTTGATATATGTAGTTCACTCCTCATCTTAGAACATCACTGCCAGTCATGTCTTTACAGCTGTGGGGGATTTTGTTCATTTTATAGCACCTGCAGCAAGACTACATAAGCTTTCATAATCTGACTGTCAGAAATATCTCAGGGTGAGTATTGTACCTAGGGAAGATTGGCATAGCATGGTCAGGGACACAACAATTGATGCATGAGAAACAACGGTCAGGCCTTTCTTATATTGTCTTTTTCTTCTTCTTTTTCTCTTCCTATGAGTAATCGGAAATATGAAAGTATCTGTACCAGTGTCAGTCCCAATTATTGGTGCTGGCCATTTACATTGTGATCTGATTCTGCCTTCTCAATCCCTAATAAGATATTTAAAAGCAAAGAAAAGGGCTCTTTGACGAAGAAGATAAAAATAACTGAAAAAAAAAAAATTGGGAGTGCTATTATCTTAACCACTTCCTCTTAAAGACAGACAGGAACTACTTACTACACACACACACACACACACACACACACACAAACACACACATTTGGATTCATTTTTTGAACATTTATGAAAACTTGGACTTCCATTTGTACATGAAGGCAACATATGAAATTGCAGTTGCTCCCGCATAACATCTCACTGAAAACCTAGATAGATGATGATCATTCTAATAATTTTGTCCCAGGGGAGTGCCTTGAGAGCGGAATTCGGATCCCAGCTCTTAATCGTAATGGAGGATCTGGCCTTTTCCACATGGGTACAAGACTGAGGTAGGGAACGAGACACCCACCAATGCATACTGGTCTCCCCCATCCTTCAGTCTCCTTTCCCACCCGCTCCTCTGCCCTCCCTGAATCAGTGCTTAATATTGGAATAGCTTTGGTGCTAGGACGGCACCAGCGCAGTAACAAACACTGCCTCATTTCAGTATGATGAATGAAGAGTTTTAATGAAACTGGCCCAAACTGCTCTGGCAAGCTGCCTTATTTTTGTGTTTTAAATGGGAGTGATCCATCAGCCACACGCAGCGTCTCTGTCTCCGCATCCCTGCTCGCCGTGCCTTGTTCGACTTCCTTACTGAGCTCCTAGCCACCCTGCTCTTCTCCCCTCCCTGTTCCCTGTCTTCTGTGCTTGCCCAGCGGGGTGGCTGTCCTTTGCACCCTCCCACTTCATATCCTGACCGCTGCTGGTACGCTGGGTGAGTGGCTGCTGAGCTGGGCACATAAGTCTCCCGACTTCATTCTTCCCCATCCCGGGTTATTGGCGCACTAATGTGGTAAAATGTCTGGCGGGTATTAATTACACTTGCCGGCTGCTCCTTCATTAGAGTTGCCTATCTCCCCTGAGCGAGGTTGTAAATCAAACTATGATTCATGACTTTTAAAAAATTGGAAAAGATAAACAAACACTAAAGGGAGAAAAAATCTTCCAAAAATAATAAATATAAACGAAGAGGAGGAATGACACCTTAATCAAGCTGGCTGGTAGCAGCCAGCAGTTCAGCTTTTTGCTAGGGTGTAAACTGAAGGATTGTTAGATGGTGCTTTCTCCTTGTTATTTGTTTCATCATTTAAAAAAAAAAAAAGAAAATGGCACAGGATTATTTTTCTTTCTTTCGGAGGGTTGTATAAAACAGAGTGTGTAATGAAAAATGCAAGTGCAATCTGCATAGTTGTGTGAGTGATGATAGTGAGGCTGAGATTTCATTAACCAGGAGTTTAAATGTAAGGAGGAGAAAAATAACAGGAAAAAACACAACTTTGAAAGGATGGAAGTTCCACTTGGAGTAGAGTTTTTCTATACTATACCGTCTCCTGAGAATCATAGCCTGAAATACACTCCAAAGCTGTTTTATATTGTATTTTAATGAATCCTAAGCCATCAATGCTATTGTAAGAATATCCATCTCTCAGGTTCCTATAAGGATTACATGGGGTAGTGCAAATGAAAATATTTTTCTGTCACTAAAGTCATTATTCACATATATGTATATAATTTAGAGGCAGAGCTATCCATCAAAATGATTAGTATAACTCATTTTATTTCAACAAGTAAGCCAGCATTGCTCATTCACTGGGTGTTCAGCAACCTGGTATATGCTGCAAGGTGTACTTTAAAAATAGAGTTACCATTGTCTTCATTGGACTTTACCATTTAAAGTGGAAGAGAAGTCCACTGAGGCCGAATGATACAACATAGTCAACAAGTCTTGTAGGAATTCAGAGATGGATGCAATTTGATGCAGTTGGCAAAGACTTCATATAAAAGGCACAACTCAACCTGAATCTGAAAGAGGATGTGGGTTTCCATAGCTGTTGGGAAGAGAATGTCTTTGAGATATGCGGGCTGTTCAATAAGCAAATCAAATGGGGAAAATGCTTTGGTGCGTTTGGGGAGCAATGTGGAGGACAGTCCATTGGGCAGGAGGATCACGGTCTTGTGTAGCAGAAGATGAGACTTACTATAATGACTTGCTATATTGATGACAGGTAGAGAGATTAAGTTTTCAAGAAAACTCCAACTGGCAGAGGTATTCCAGAAAACATATGTTATCTGTTTCTGTTTTGTTGTTTGCCTAAAAATAACCACATCCAGATTATTGGGAACATAGAACATGGAGAAAGACTCTGAGCTCTTTAGCAATTTTGCCATTTCATATTGGTTGTGTACAGTGACAGTGAAAGCCATTATAGCTGGGTCTTGGTATTAGAACCAAACCACTTGGGACTCGGGAGAATGGCCATATTGCCGAGCACCCAACCTGTCATCTGCCTTCCATCTCTGTCTTGAGTGCTTTTGAGGACAGATGGACAGGGCACTTTGGGAAGGAATGAGCACATTCAAACTGATCTCTTCACAGAAATGTTATGGCAGGAAAGAACCACCTCTTGAGTTCAAAGGAGGACTCGTATGGCTAGGGCTGTTTTAAGAAAGTACTACAAATGGAGTGACTTAAACAAAAGAAGTATACGATATCACAGTTTTTGAAGCTTGAAGTCCAAAATCAAGATGTTGGCAGGACCGGTTCCTTTTTGTGTCTTCATGTTTATATGGTATTCTCTGTATACATGTGTCTGTGTCCAAATTTCCCTTTCTTACAAGGATACCAATTATATTGGCCACTCTACTCCAGAATAGCTTCATCTTAACTAATTACATCTACAACAATTCTCTTTTCAAATAAGGTCACATTCTGAGGCATCAGAGTTTAGGACTTCAACATATGAATTATGGGGAAGGAAGACATAATTCAACCCATAACAGTAAGGATAAGCAATAGTGCCTTTCTCTTCCCAGTTCTCTGGAGATGATACTTTTTTCTCTATAAAATGCAGTAATTGTGGGCTCATTGATTAATTTGATATGTTTCTCAGGTCTTAAATTTATATTTGGTAGGATGTAAAGGATTAAGAATATCTCCCAGAAGACCCCTTTTCTGTTCATTTCTCCCAGCTTACTGTGGCAGGGACCTTTCTCTAGAAAGGGACATACCTTTGCCTTTACTTATAACTGGGCACTGTCACAGCAGGCTGTTATCTCACCCAGTCAGGCCCTCCAAGAAATAGAATTTTGTTTGCAGCAGCAGGAAGAAATGGAAGGAAGAAAGGAAGAACTGTGGGGAGAAATAAAATGGTCCCCTTCTTTCCACAGGTAGAAATATAATGCCAAGTTGCCCCTCCCTACTCAGTTCTGGCCCACTGAGTTTGCCGCAGCATCTCTGACCACATCTGTGTAATATCTAAAGCAAGAGAGCACATTCTAAATACTGTGGTGATAATTAGAAAGAAGACATGGAATTTTCCAAGAAATTAGCATTGAAAAAAATTGTGTAAAAACATTTTCAAAACACATCTGTCTATTGAGCCTAACAGTCAAAACACGTGGCAAACATTTTCATGGTTTTCCACCAGGGGGTGCTCCCCCAATAGAAAGGAGCATAAGAAAACTTGAAAATATTTGACTGTTTGAACAGCCCCAAAGAAAACATTTGCTTCTGCCAAAATCATGAAAACAAACTTTTCTTTTTTCTTTGGGAAACAAACATATTGGCTCATAAAGCAAGGATGGAAAAAAAAAAACAGCTTCTATAACATATATGTATATATTTTAATCTTGCCTGAAGGAAGATAAAACTGAGAATGGGCTGATGATAGGTTTGATTATTTAGAAACTGAGAAATAGAGTCCCAGAGAGAGTTCTCAGATCATTTCCAGCTTAAGAACTTTTAGAATGCTAAATGCAAATGGAGAGACAGAAGCCAATTCTCCTGACTCCTGTAAAGCTCTTAAAAACATGCACTCCTCATAACATAGACAGCTGAAACCCCTTAGAAGCTATATAGAAATGACTATTAACAAGCAAGTGTTCTAGGATCTGATATTGCCCAGACTCTATGAAGTGCCAGTTTGATATACCATATATCTGAGATCGTACTCTTGAGAGTTTTTATGCAAATTACTAGCAGCCCTACTTTTAATTTACCAAGAGCTTAGTCATATAGTGTGGAGCTCAAGGACCAAATTTACTTGAGGCTCAAATATTTTAGATGTTTTTCTTCAAATATACTTCAGTTTTTCATTATGAACCTTATTGTTCATACAAATTGCATTTTTCTTAAAGGAATAAGATAAAATTTATTATGATCTTCCCAATGCTCCACCAACAAAGATAATAGAACTCCTGGAGCTTAAATGAATTGCATGATAGTTTCTGAAAGGTCCAAGGTAGATGTGTGAGGAAGAGAAACTGATTCTCTTAACCTGATTCAATCCAGAACAAGGTCCCCACCTCCTTTCCTGTCTGCTTGTACACATATGACGCACCCATGGCATTCTTGTCTATAGTCTCATTATTCAGGTAGGAAAAGGAAGAAGGCAGGAGGATATTATTACCGCCAAAGGAGCTTTGTATTTCCTTTTCTCTGTATAGCAAAATATATAGAAAATTCCCTTCACATCTCATAGGCCTGTTACATTTAATCCCACTGCCTATTGATATAAGAAAACTAAAACCATTCTTTACTTTTGCAAAGATATATTTTACAATTTCTGGAAAATTCACAGCGTCCATAAAGCCACAGTGAGTCACTTCAAAAACCAGTGCTGATTTCTGTTTTGGGCACATTATTCCAGAAAACAACTCACTAGCAAGATAGCAATTCTACACAGAATCATTTATATCATTATGTGGAAAATTATACCCCTAAAAAAAATTCCCCAATCTATTTCTTTATTGAATTCTGCTTTCTAAAGTCAAGACAAACAAATAGGTATCTGAGAGAATTAGAAGGGTAAGAGTATGAGGCTTAATTCCACATTGCATGTGTGTGACACTCTGCTTTTTATAGCTCCTGCTTAAATAAGCTTGAAAATAAAGCCATGGATCGATGGCCTGAGATGTATCATTACTGAGAATGCAACCCTGGGATTAACTTAACCAGCCATTCTTCCATGCAGTGAACAAAGGCTTGTCCTGGGAATCTCAGACATATGTTGTGGCCTGGTGTGGCCCTTCCTAGTGCTTGCACCCTACCCCTGGAGCTGAATCACCATGCACCAATGGGCTCTGCATGGGAAAGTCCAAACCATATTCCTGCTGCAGACCAGGGAAAAGGAGAAACTTCACAGGGAGAGAGGAAATGGCAGAAGCTCTATTTCAGTACATGGAAAAATAGGAAGTAAGAGTTTTAGGTAATGTTGCATAGTTAACTAATGTTAATTACATCAACAACTCTGTTTGAGGGACCATTATGTGTTAGGTGCATTTTATATATTATTTTTTGACCCTCACATCAACTTCATAAGTATTAAATTCATTTTTATAGATGACACAATCCAGCCTCAAACAAGTTAAGTAACTTGCTCTAAAATCATGCAGCAAGTATGTGGCTAGATTTTTACTTGAACCCAGGCTTCCCTGTCTTAAAAGCTCATGTCAAGTGCGTGTTACATGGCACCATCATGCATGTTTACATTTTCTTGCAAGAGCAGCATTTCATAGAATGGCTCAATCACTTATTCTTTGTGTGGCTCTGGGCAAGTCACTTAATCTCTCTTGATATTTGGTTTCTTATTTGTAAAATGGGGACAATAATATTACCTTGTGCATAGAGTTATAGTAAGGATTAATGATTAAATACATGTGAAGCACTTTGGAGAGTGCTTAGAACACACTAAGCACTATATAAAATTTCGCTGTTATTGTAATGCTATTGTTGAAATTGAACATTAGTGAAAAGAGCTTTCCGGAGAATACTTCCGAAAGGGATAATACATCTGAATTATAAGCTTCTCAAGAACAGGCATAATCTTCGTGTTTATATGCTTATATGGTGAGGAGAGTACAAAGAACTTGGGGACACACCATTTAGTCTAAACAGGCAGATAACTAGATCGAGATAAAAAGACTTTTCAGGGATGCAACTCTGATCTTCCAGGAACTTGGCCAAGTATGCACTGAGGTTTATTAAATATTTTACCAACACATGGGTTTTTGTCTTTGCTTCAGGCAGGATCTACCATCTAGGCCAAATCTTTTCTTCTGAACCTAGGCAAGTGAAGGAGGGGGAATGGCATGGCAAAACGGTGAGGAGTTGTGAGACTGAAGTCTCACGGTGAGCGGATAGAGAAGGAAGAAAGAAAAACGTTAGTACCATCATTTATTTATAATGTAAGTTTTGAGGAACTTCGCACAATTCATGATGAGAGACAAACATTCACCCTCTGACTTCTCTGTCTTTATTGCCATCCCTGCTCCCTGAACTCTGGTTCTTTGTTTACTCAAAAGGCAGCTGGCTTGACCAGCTTTCCTGATGTTTTCTTTTGAAAATAATAAAAGAAAAAAGAAGCAAAAGCCATTCTCCCAAGGAGATATCAAGAAGTATAACTTACCCACAGCCTGTCTTCCTTTCTCTCCGATGTTCAAATGATGGTGACCAGTGACACTCCAGGAAGTGACCCCGCCCCCAGGGCCCCTCCCCTACATCAGTCAGCTGGACTCAGAAACTGTCCCCTAATCACCTCATCTTCAGTCAAAACTGAGCTTCCTGGTCACCTCTTTGCAGGACCCACAATTCAGCCTTATCCTGCTGCAGCCACGGTGTTCTAGAAACCTCACATGTCTGCCTACATACGTGCCCTGCAATATTTCTTGTTATCCCTTAAGGAGACCACACGCAAGCTTCTCTCTGAGATGCTCTAAATCTAAGCCAAACAATCTGATCAGGATTCCAGTCTTCCATCCTGGCAGGTCTATGGCCCTGCAAGTGTGGATAAAAAACATAGACTGTCACAACAGAAAGTATGTCTCTGTATCATCTTGTGTAACAGCCTTAAATTTCAGATGAGGAAACGGATGCCCACATCATGGTTAAAGGATAAACCCAATTTAGAAACCAGGCTTTCTAAAAATGATGCACTGCTTTTTCCTTTATGTCACATGGCATGACTATAGGCTAATACTCTTTAGTTTGTTTTGATACGACATATATTGCTGTCTGATGTATCTCACTTTTATGACCAAATAACCACTGATTTTTTAAATATCTCTCTCCTCAGTTTACCTGTGGTTAGACATGAGTGGAAGTTTATGTGGTATAATTTAAGAAATTATAGAAAAATCTTCCTAAAAATATATTCAGGGACTGGCTCATTTTTGGGACTCTCCCCACCTACTCCTCCCCCCCAATTATTCTTTCTAATCTATTCTTTACATTCTTGATTATTTGTAGCTGCATGAACTATCATGAAATCTTACACTTTAGTATTTATAACTAAGTGACAATAGAACAGAACATTTATTTCTTATTAAATAACTATAAAAGTATAAGTAATATCACTAGTAAATTTTTAGATTTGCTGAGAAACTATGACTGTAAATTCTGTTCAGATTCACAAGAGTAGGCAACAGAAAAGCCAAGTACTCCTGGGGAGATATTCCCTTACCTCTAACTTCATAGACAAGGATATGGCAATGTATTTGGTACATAAAGTGCTTACTTAAAGGAGAATAATTAAAAAACAAAACCTACAGCCTCAAGTGGTGGTTTACACATTTTAGAATGCATGGGAATAACTGAAAAGATTCTGTTTAAACTCAGATTCCTGTTCCCTGGTCCAGGCCTACTAAATTATCATTATTGGAGATGGGGCCCTGAAGTCTGCATTTTCAACAACTATTGGGGTTGATCCTGCTACACCAAGACTACACTTTGATACAATATTCTGGTTTAAGGATTTGTTTGTCAATGGCAAAAATTTCCAAATAAAACTAAATTTATAGTCAACTATACCTGCATATATTGATAATGATCGGAGACTTCTATTTTTAAAAATGCTAAGAATACTATTCAAGCTCTTGTTTATGGGTATTTTTAAAATTTTTGTTGGTCAAAGGGTGTAGAATAAAGATTGAAGTGTTGGGGCTCAGACTATGACCAGATCATTTTACTCCTGGAGCCTTAAATGTTTGCTGCGCCAGAGATGCTATGCCCTGAGATTGGGACATGCAGGTAGTGAGAATTGAGAAGCCCACATCCTTAGTGCGTAATCTGCCCCCCTTGAGTCCTGGCTTTCTAATTGACTAGCAAATGTTTACCTGCATAACTGCCATCACATTGTGGTGCTGTGTAGAGAGTTTGTGGCAACTTGGAGGAGTGGCAAGAGCAAGAACTCTGGTGTGATCATCCTGTGGGGGGGTTGGAACTCCAGCAGTACTAGAGCCTAAATATTTCTACCCCATGCTGTTCAATACAAGCATAATGCAATTCACGTATGCATTTTGAATTTTCTAGTGCCCACATTTTTAAAGAAAGAAAAATAAATAGGTGAAATTCATTTTATAACATGTTTTATTTAACTATGCATGTAACCGATTATCATGTCAACATTCAATCAACATAAAAATACTAATGAGGTACTTTGCATTTTTTTCATAACAAGTCATCAAACCCAGGGTGTATTTTACACTGACAACACAACTCAGTTTGGGCTCTTCCCATTTCAAGTGCTGCATAGCTATGTGTGACTAGGAGCTACTATACTGAAGAACAAAGCTCTAAATGATTAACATTTGTTTTAATAATTATTTTAGAAACACTGAACAAACACTGGTGCCCAATGTAACTTCGGGCATTAAAAATATATGACTTATTAATTACTAATATAGGAAATATTCTGCCAGATTACTGAAAACATGAGTGATAGTTCCCATGAGTGCTTCTAATTTATTTACATAAAGTTGTCCAAAATACAAGCTAAAGAATCAGGAAGGAATGAAGAAAGAAAGGAAAGAAGGAAGGGAGGAAGGGAGGGAGGGAATGAGGGAGGGAGGGAGGGAAGGAAGAAAGGAGGGAAGAAATGGGAGAGGGAGGGAGGGAGGAAAGAAGGAAGTAGGGAGGGAGGAAAAAGAGAGAGGGAGGGAGGAAGGGAAGGAAGAAAGGAGAAAGACAGGCCACATGATTTAGAATAGTTTTTAAATGCCAAAGGGGCTTTCTCCTTTCAGTTGCTAACTACATAAATCAATAAGCCCCTATCAGGCTCAATAGTTCTTTTTGAAAATCGTTGTGTTTTTTTTTTTTTTTTTACTTATTCAAAACCATCAGAATCCCACGGGAATTGGTTGAAAGAATTCACAGTGGAATCTGAGCAGAGCAGTGAGCGTGCTGTTTCCATGAGAGGGTGCTGAGATCGTAGAAAGGGCTATTTCTAGAGATGAGATTGCTAGAGCGCTAATCAGACTTTCCATGGGTTGTGACAACGGGCAATTTATTGTGATGCTTCTCAGCTCATGGGAACAGCAGGGTGTGACAAGAACAGTTTGCTTCAGACATTGTAGTTTCCCTTTGGATTTTAAAAATAATAACAATGTTTATTTCTGCAGAAAAGGGCAAAAACTCGAATATTTTGGAACATTGACCTGGGCACACATGACCACTATTTGGAGATTCTCCACTGGACTCATCTTGGAAAAATGCTGAGAAGTCATTTCAAATCTGCTCTCCACTGCTGTTGTCCTAACAAAAGGCGGCCTACTGCGGGGGAAATCATGTAGAGAAAAAAACCTTTTATTTTCTCCTTAAGGAGGGAAGGGGTGGGAAATATAATGAGTAAATACAGTATTTAGCCACTCCAGGACTGCTTTAACTGCTTTTCATTGTTGTTTTACATTCTAGAGGGGAGTGATTTCAAAGAAATCAGGTTCTAAACCATTAGCTCTCTTACTAATTAAAGCCATCACTTTAATTGGACTAATTAGGAGTCCATTACAGCCCAGGAATACAGGTGGTTTCACTTGGGTCCTATAAAAGGTTATCAGCAGAACCCCCAGCAGAGAGGATGCCACAAAACTCTTTCTTTCCCTTGCAAAGGTTTTGTCAATAAAGAGATCCCACCTCTTCCAGGAAGGTTTCCTAGCATACTCCCATGCCATTCAAAGTGCCTTTTTAATTTTATGTGCCAATTCTATTTATGAATGGATGATTTTCTAATTTAAATAATAATAAAATTTATTTTATTAAATAAATAAATTATATTAATACATAAATTTATTAATACATATTAAGTGGAAAATTTTATTAGAGACAGAGCCTCTCTCTGTTGCTAAGGCTGGAGTGCAGGGGCAGGTTCATAGCTCACTGCAGCCTCCAACTCGTGGGCTCAATGATCCTCCTGCCTCAGCTTCCTGAGTAGCTAGGACTAAAGATTTGTGCTACCACTCCTGGCTAAATGATTTTATTTTATGTTTTTTTTAGAAATAGGGTATTCCTGTGTTGCCCAGGTTATCTTTGAACTCCTGGCCTCAAGCAATTCTCCCTCCTCGGTCTCCTGAATATTAGGATTATAGGCGTGAACCATTGTGTCCAGCTGAATGGATAACTTTGTGAGGGTCAATGACTAGCCTAGGTACAGTCCTAAATCATGCAAAACAACAAAATCAAAACTATAGAAAAGTCTGTGTATTTTTCTCCTTTATACTTGGAAACAAATATATCTTTTTGTTTATGTATAGCTTTAGCACATACAAAGGGGAACCTCCCCCCAAAAAAACAGAATTATCTTTTGGAGGGCATGCTCCTTATAGTACAGGCTTCCCCCACTAGGTAAGTGTTCTGGGAACCATCAGCATCAGTGTACCAGCTAGCGTTGATGTGAGAGGCTGTGTTTGATTTCAATGAATTTTTTTGTGGCAAACAGGTGACTGGTTCTTCCACCATGACTACTCATCTGCCCACATCAGTTTTTGACCCAAAACAGTATTACTCTCAATTCACCCAATCTTGCCGAGACCAACTTTTTTTTGTTTCCCTGATGAAAAAAGTTATCAAAGGGAAACATTTTGCAGGTGTAGAAGAGATTAATCAAAAAACAGCAGAAGCACTAAAAGGCATCAAAATTGACAAGTTCAAAAACTGTTATGAGCAATGGAAAAAGCACCTTGATAAGTGTGTTGCATCAAGCGGAGAATACTTTGAAGGTGATTGATGTTTAGACACTTAAGAATTCATATACAATTTTTTACAAACAAGTTCTGTTTGGGGGGTTACCCTTGGTATTACATACCAGGCACAGTACTATACAGAATGCAACAATAACCCAGATGAGTATCAGCATTTGCACTCAAGAGACTTATCATCTAGTTGGGAAGACAGGTATCAAGTATAATGCCCCCCCCCAAAAAACAAAAAAACATTAATTCCAACCGTGAAGAATTCTGAAATGCAAGTTATATCAAAGTTTATAAATGAAGATTCCAGTGGATAAATGGACAAAAACAAGGATAAAACATGGAATTGCCCCAATGCACCAAATAAAAATTAAAAAATGAGATAAAATATAATTTTCACCTATTAATTTATAAATAAGTATTCTTGAGACTTATCTATACGCATTTCTGGAGGCATTGTGCATTTCTACAACCCTTTTTGCAAGCAATATGCCACTATATAAAAGGTACCATAAACATGTTAACAGTCTCTGATAATTTGCTTCTGGGATTCTGTTCCAAAGAAGTAAGTCTAAACAAAGGGAAGAATATACAGATATGAAACTATTCGCCAGTTTTACGATAATTGGAAATTAGAAATGCCCTAAGTGTCAAAATGGATAAAAGCTTGAGTAAATGTAGAACGTAGTAATTATAAGAACATAAAGCACTAGCTTCAGGAAGTTCTAGTTCAAATTCCATCTCTATTTTTTTCAATTCCCTTGTCTATAAAGTGGAGATAATATACCTTCGAAGGATCAAATGCGCTAAGATGTGTGAAATGCTAATTAAATCCATGACATATTTAGAAAGTCAGTTTATAGAAAAACACCGCCCCCCCCCCCGTCCCCTTAACTAGAATCTGTTTTGTTAGGACAAATTCCAAATACTTGATTTTACTTTTACCCTAGAACATCTAAAGCAGAGAAGCTACAGTCCAATCATGTTTTAGAGTCTGTGTGACTGGGCACTGGGCTAAGTGCTTTCATTCCTGCTCTTGGTTTATTTGTATCGGCTTAACCTATGTAGTACCCTGAAGAAAAATTTAAAATGCTACTCAATGAAAGCTTCTCTTAGCCTTTTCCACAAAAGTCAATGCATGAACTGACATCTGGGTGAAAATGAGGTAAAATCTGAACTACTTGGAAAGTGTTTTCTTTGCCTCCTTTTGGATGATTGTCATGGAAGAACAAAACTTAGGAAGAGAATTTAACATTTTATAAGATTTGCCTCTTCCACACCGTCTTTGCCGCATTATTTCATCCAAAGTTTTGCTTTGATGACTGTACATTAAGGTGACTTGGAATAATTTTATAATAATGTCTTCAACCTTCCAACCCCAGCCAACCCAGATAGATTCTGATTTCATTGGTCTGGGATAAGGTCTGGGCATCATATTTTTTTTTAAGCTTCACAAGTGATTATGATTGCAACCATGTGGCAGAGTTGCCTTTGCTCCATGACTCCTGAGAAAAGGGACAGAAAAATATTATTCATTAGTAAATGCAAAACACACTGCATGGCTTATTTTCCCCTTTTGTTCCTATCCAAGACAGTAAAAGATAGACAGCAATTAGCTTTTTTCTACATTTTCTGCTCACCCAGGCAATCTGGCCTCAGAAGATTCATGACAGACTTCCCCCCCCCCCCTTTTGAAGTATCATGCATCATTTTTCTATTCCCTTCTCAATGAGATGAATTCTACAATCCATGACACACTTTTCTCCATTCTTCTCAGATATTTCTGCCTGCAACATTTCTTTTGTTCTTCCGTCTTCATAGGCATTTCAGCATTAGCTCATCATCTTCTGGAAGGAAGTAAAAATGTTTTGAATTCTAATTTACTTCTAGATATAGGATGCTGTCATTTAAAGATGCAAACCATTTCCCAGAAGCTATGACAGTTTAGCCACAGGTTTTTTGCTTATTTGTAGCTAAAGTATATTTGATGTCTCTAATATTTTAAGGCTTTTTTCCCCCCAAACTTAGTATACTGATTTAAAAAGGCCATATTTTACTGACTCTAGAATATCATATGCTGCCTTGTTACTACCCCATACATTTTAAAGTCTGAGGGCCTCAACACCCTAAAAAATCATCTTTATCATCCTAGAGCAGGAAATATTTCCCCGTTGAGAAAAATCATTCAGTTAGCAATTATTTAATGAGTATTACAATGTGATAGACCCTATTCCAGATGTGGGGGACATGTGGAAGGCAAGACAGAAAAAGCACTTGCTTTTTACGAAATTTGCACTTCAGAGATTATCTCCTTAGATTAAATTCCTAGAATTGGGATTACATAAAAAGAATTGACTATAAGCAAGTAGAAAAATAGTTTCTAGTAGATTATTAGATATATAATAAATTAAATAAAATATTTGTTATAGAATGCAGGTCCTTAGTGTCAGGTGTTCGTTGTATAATTCTCGCAACTTCTGTGAATGTTTGACCATTTTTTTATAATAAAAAATTGAAAAGCAATGCTCAAGAAAAATATATCTATATAAATAAACATTAATATTTTAACCAAATAAAGGCAAATATCAACCTAGAAAAAACATGTCTAATTAATATAGAAAAGAATTTACTCCCAAAATACACAGTGTGACTACAGATCACTGAAAAAAGCCCCAGATCTTTGTTATAAAAAGGAGAAAAGAGAATACACAGAACAAACAAAGTAGACAATGAATAAATGACAAAGGAGCAAACATAATAATAAGAAAGGCATGCAAATTAAAACTGAAATATTCTTTAGAGTTTATTAAACATTAAACCAAAAAATAATAATAATAATACCTTGGTGTTGGATACAATGGATTCCTTCTAGGGTGGGAAGGAAAGTGATGGAGTTTAAATTACAATATTTCTGAAAAGCAATTGAGAGATAGATATCATGAGCTTTAAAAAACTTTCTTTCCTTTGACCTAGTAATCCCACTTCTAGAAATGGCTTCTAACAAAATAATTAAAGATGCAATCAAAAATTTATGTATGAGCACATTTAAAAACTTTTTTATAATAGCAAAGCAGAAGAAAACTTTATATCCAATAATAGAAGAACATTTAAACCAATAATACAGCTGTTACATTGAGAAATATTAAGTAGTTACCAGCCATTTGTTCAAAAGATATTTGACCAAATGTAGAAATGTATATGATATAACATTAGGGAATAGCATTATTTAAAATCATATCAATTTTAAACAAAGAAAAATGTATATTTTTAGGAAAAAAATGAAAATATGTATTTAATAACAGCAACAGTGATTTTCACTGGATGGTTTTTAATTTAACCTTTATAGTTTTCTGCTCTATGAATGTTCTCTACGGTTATTTTTTTAAAAAGGTCATTGTCAGCAAACATACACAATGAACTCAGAAAATATTACAAAGTATTTAGCCTATCTGCTTATTAAATGATGACAGCAAATAAAAAACTTTATTTAGTTTTTTAATGCTCAAGTAAAGGCACATAGGCATTTAAGAAAGTTATTGTTCCATATTTTATACAATTGAGGAGGGTTAGAGAGAGGTGGAAAGTCCTCTATTGCTGCTGTGATACGGTATGGCTGCCATCATCTATAATGCAGACTCAGTCTACACACAAGATCAAGCAATCACGTGATGAAGAGAAGTCTTTTTGCCAGTGTAGAGAGGCACCATGACCTTCACAAGGACTCTTACAGCTCTTTCACAGTTTCCCACATTTTGTTGGAATTTTGGAGTTGTGACTAAATAATGCGCTGTGGCTCATACTGCAACCTCTACATATATTAGCTTGCAAGTTAGGCATCATGATCCCCGCCCCCAACCTTTTTTTTTAAGAGGAAACTGAATATCCTAGAGATTAGGTAACTTTCTTATGCTCTCCAGTCCATAAATATCAGAGTTAAGACTGGCAGCTACAAATGTTATTATTTGTATACAAGGCTATTAACTCAATCAGGGGAAATAAATTTAGAAAGCAAATGAATTATTTTTTGGTGTATATTTCTCAAACTATGAATGTTTTAAATCATGAAAGTGATTTATAATTAAAGAAAAATGTTGCAAAAATAATTGCATTACATTATTCTGTAAAATGTGCTTTTATCCATTTAAGAAAACATTGCTAATAGTTTATAAAGAAAGTTTCACCACTTGCATTGTGGTTAGAATGATCTCATGAGCCAGACTGAGGGAGAAAGGGCTTATTAAAAGGAGATTCCCTTCCACAATGATCATGCATTTAAAAAATAAAAAATCAGATTCCCAGGCCACTGCTCTTGGAATTCTTCTTTAGAAGATCTGACAGAGCTCCAGAATGTATAATTTTTACAAGTGCCTCAAATGATTTTTATGCTTGGACTGCTTAGAGAAAATATGTTTCTAGGCCAATTGATTTCAAACTGCAAGGTATATGTGTGTCTCTTGGTAGCTTAAAGATAAAGATTCTGGTTTAGCAAGCCTATGGTATGGTCCAAGAATGTGCATACTGTAAATAATCTTGAGGTAATTCCAATATTGTTGGTATACAGACCACTCTTTATATTGATTTGTAGAAAGCATTTGTTATAGATGGTATGGAGAGAAAAACAGAAGCATAAGATAAATTCTTCGTGCCCAAAAGTTGTAGGGGAGAGAAAAAAAAATGAACAATACCATTTATAAAAATGAAAACAAAAAAGGATGGAAATGGAATTCACAAAGGGGGAACATGAATAGCTGGAGAATAATTGCAAAGAGGGCATGACCCTTAATCTGGTTAATGAAGGATGTATTTAGCTAATGGAGGAGAAGAAAGACTTCCAGGTTGAGGAGAACAAGAAGAGAAGCAGAAGTGGAAAAGAACTAAGCATTAGGTTGCAATAGAAAATCAAAAATAGCCGGGCTCGGTGGCTCAGCCTGTAATCCCGTGCCTTTGGGAGGCTGAGGTGAGTGGATTGCCTGAGCCTGCGGGTTCGAGACCCGCCTGGGCAAGCGAGACCTCATCTCTACAATAAATCAAAAAATCAGTCGGGCGTGGTAGCGCGCGCCTGTAGTTCCAGCTACTTGGAAGACTGAGGCGGAAGGATCGCCGGAGCCCAGCGGTTCGAGGCTGCGGTGGCCGGGAGCGGCCACTGCACTCCAGTCTGGGCGACAGAGTGAGACTCCAACTCAAAAAAAAAAAAGAAAATCAAAAATATCTTTGGGGAAAAGTCTCATGACAATACGACCTCTAATCTTCTGATCTTGAAACCTGGAAGATTTGGGTGGTGGGAAGCCATTGACGGGATGGTACTCTCCTGTGATATATTACAGAGTGCACATTGACCTTTCAGAGGTTTAAAGATCTTTTAAATTAGGTTAACACATACTAGATAAACTGGTTGTTGAGCATTTATTTACCCCCAATTTTAGCAGACTGAGTTGACGGATTATAGCTTTGCTTTGACTTCCCAAATTGCTTCTTTCAACATCATGTGCTTAGGCATCAGTGAAAAAAATAAGGAGAAGCTACAGTTTGCAAATTTCTTGGCCTATGGATTAAAAGGAAGATTTCAAGGCCTCATGCCAGGCCTGAATATTTTTCAGGCATCTAAATTTAAGATGTTTCAGATGTTATGTACCTTAAAGTTGAGCACAAAGGCTATGTTTTAAGACCTAACTTCCTCCACACCTATACTTGTATCTACACAGGCGTGCCAACAGAAATCCACAGGTAATGTTTGAAATCAGACCTTTTGGGCTACTAATGAGAAATGTCTCCACAGATCTTCTCATGTCATGATATCTCTCTGCTTCAGATTACTGTTGGATATTTGAATCTGAGAGAAATTCTCTAAGACTATGTGTTTTTGTTTTTTGCTTTTGATTTTTTTTCCTATTTTTCTTTCTCTCTCTGAACTCTTTTGCTAAGTGCTTTTTTAAAGATCATAACTGAAAGAACGTTTACCAGACTGGACCAGTGGTCATTTCATTTTCCAGTGATGGCTGTGTTCTTGTTTCTGAAAGATAATAAGGTTGTATCCTGGCCTGTGCTGAGAGGTTAAAAACTGATTTTTTTGTGTGATGTTCACAGTGTATAATGGGCTTGCTCATATAAGCAGATACAGATAATTAGCCATGACTGTATTAATTAATCTTTCAAGGAAGTAAGAACACTAGCATAAACAACTGTGGGTTTTAAAAAGATGCTGTTGATTTTAGTTGAATAGATAAAATAAGCATGTGTGAAGGATAAAAAATTGAGAGCAAAAAGTATTGTATACACTAAAGAATAACTTTTTTTTAATTTTTAAATTGTTATAAAATAGAACTGGGGTCCTGCTATGTTGCCCACGCTGGTCTTGAATACCTCACCTCAAGTAATCCTCCCACCTCAGCCTCCCAAAGTGCTGGGTTTACAAATGTGAGCAACCGCTTCCAGCCAGGAATCACTTCATATTTGTTAATCCAAACGCTGACCTGTGTTTATGTGAGACCTTAGACAACTAAAGACTCAGCTACAAGGTTTATCTGGAGATAAATTATTATCTACTATCATATCAAGATGTCTTGCTGAATAATTAATGAAAACACAGTTGAATTTGTTAGAAATGTATCTAACATAAATATAATAAAGCAACTAAATAACAAGAGCATCATAAATATTACTTGGGTACTAAGGAAAGTGAATCCTCAAGTGAAAGAAGAGGAAGATTTGCTGGACTAGCTTTTTACCTTTATAATTTCAACCTGTCGACAGTTGCCATCAGGACTCGCATCTCTAATTCACATGTTCTGGGAGATTACAAGTATAAATCTCTGCCACTACAAGCAGAAGGCAGGACAAGAGGTCTGCATAACATTCCATTTAGGAAGATAGATGCTTTCAGATTGGAATTGGAATACCACAAGCAGTCTAAATCAACACACATTTATGCTCCTTTTGAGTCATAATCAGATAAGTGGTAGGTGACAACCACTGGAAGGAAAAAGAAAAGTTGTTAAGAAAATAATGCTTATGAATTTAAAATTCTCAGAAAAAGAACATTAAACATTTATTAAAAGATGCTGCTTACTGGTTTAGCATAAAACATTACTTGTCCAGCAGTCAAGACAGCATATGTGAAAATGTTAGCACCTGAATTGCCTATAAAAGGTTTCATGACTAGTGGAGATGCCATTTGTTGTTCAAGCCTGCTCTGAACAACTTCAAATAACTAAGCCTCTTCCCAGTATAAGACCTACTACATGTTCCTAATGAACTCTACAGGGCCTGTGGGATTTTTAGGCAATACAAACACGACTGTTTGAAATACTTTTTTCTGAACCACTATTTTTGTGTATTTACCCAGCACAGATGTTATGGCTCATTGAGAACCAAATGGTTTGTGTAGCTGGCCATGTTTTCATGGTCAAAACAGCTCATGCAGAGATTTGGGTATCCATTCCGCTGATGCGCTCACCCTAAGAATGATGATAGATAGAAATAGCACATCTTTCAGAACTGTAATACATAAGTAAGAGAGATGAATAAAATACATAAACAGTGGTCTCATTTTAAGTGAGGAAACAGGAAGAACTGCACTTTGAGTTGTACAATTAGAGGTGAATGTTCTGTCCAGAAAAAAATTAACATTATTTCTCAAAGCCAGACCAGGCCACTATTGAGATAGCTCCAACACCCTTATTAAAGCCACTGTGCCAGGTATGGACAAGCAGGCAACTCCCCTAGATCACACACATGTATGGAGTTTACAGGCTTCAATAGTCAGGGGGAGCTAAGGTCCTCTAACTGGAAGCAATGGTAGAAATTGAGAACTTATTTATTTGTTCATTTTTTTGAATTAGGGGTCGCACTCTACTTCCCAGGCTGGAGTGCAGTGGCACGATCATGGTTCACCACAGCTCAGGCGATCTTCGCTCCTCAGCCTCCAGAAAAGCTGGGATTACAGCCATGAGCCGCTGGGCCTGGCCGAAACTGAGAAGATTTTAATGTGATTCCCGACTTAATGAGAGTTCCAATCACTTCTCAGTCTTCCTGAGACCCTTCAACTTGGAAGGGTAAAACTTGAAAGGAAGAAAAGGTGATTAAAAAAAAAAGGCAAGGACCATTTTGTGAACAATTAAACTCTCCTGGCTAAATCTTATGATTGATTCAAAGCAAGAGTTAACAGAGAAGCAATGAATTCTCCATATGGCATCAAAATATGCTTGATGGCTTAATGGATCTTCAAAGTAACATTGGACACAGATAAACAATGAATTTGCTATGGTGACCCTATTTAAATTAATAGGGATGTCTTTGAAATCGGATTTTCTTCAGGTACCCTTTGAATGTATTGTTCTTTTTATTTTACAGCATTAATTAGTTGCTGCCAAAAAAATACTTAGCAACCTTGCTCTTTACATCCAGATGAAATTAGCTCCTGGAAAGGGAGAATGGAGTCAACATTAATGCTCTTTAGGGTAAGCATGGCATGGTTTAGCTATTTCCTGAACCGTCAGCTCCCCAGTTGGCCTCTTATCTCTTTCACACTTTTGTTTAGACCATAAGAGGAATATTAAGTTGTTTTAGCATTTTTCCTAAACAATACTTGAGGAAATTCCCTATGTAGGAAAGAATACTGCTATAGACTTGGGGAAGATGTTGGAAGTTTTAAGTTTGGGGATCTTCTATGCTCCCCACCTCTTTCTTGCTATCAATTCATGCCCCTTGTCTCTTCCAAAGTCCATCTTTTCTCAGAAAACTTTAATTATACCCACTAATTTTTCATTCTTCTGGTGAGAATCCTTCAATTTATTCTTCATTCTTTAGTTGTATACATTTTTTCTGTTCTCAATTCATTTTTAACAATATAGTCCTATATTTGTGAATGTCTTCAAAGTACTCACTATTTTACATGTAGGAAGTACCCTTTAAGTATTTCTTAATCTAGTCAATTTTAACGTGTCTGCCTCAGGGGAAGAAGGTTGGTGCTCTTGGACCAGAACTGAGTTGAAGCCACTTTGCTTGCTTCCAGAAGCCAGCAGAAAAGGTAAATCAAGACAGATCTATGCTAAGAGCTCATAGTTACATAGAGGAAGCTATTCGTTCAGCGGTCAATCCAAGTTTCATATGCTTGGCTTCATCAATTCTTTTTTCTAACTTAAGAGTTTATCTCACTGAAGTGTCTATGGCCCTCACATTATTCTTCTAACATGGAGCCTTTTCACTGAGCCTAGATTTCTAGAATGTGTCATGTTCTTTCTAGTAGAACCTTCAAACATAATGTTTTTCCTGCTTGCAATGTTATTCCCAACTTCTCTTCATGGGATCCTTCATAATATTCAAATTCCCACTTACTGATTACCTCCTCCAGCCAGGTCTTCCTTCTCTATCAGAGCCAATTATTGTCTCTCCCTTTTATTCTCTATCCCAGCATCCTTTTATTAACCTTATGGCACTCACACAAATGTGTTATTATACATTTTAAATTCATTTTATATTTTTCTGTGTGTCCCTCCCCTGAATATTTCATTCCCTACTCCATGCTGGAGCACGGTAGCTGGCTGATAAACATTGTTCGATAAACAAATGAACAAACACACACATTCTTGTGTATGTGTCACTTTTCACTGATGTTAGAAATTAAAACCAAGAATTATTTACTCTTTATACTTTTGTCAGTTATAGTGAAAGTGAGAATGAGAATGAGAAGTCACTTTTATTGTGTGTTTACTGTGTGTCAGTCAGTATGTGCTACATAGTTTAGTTTATTAAATCTTCATCAACAACAAGAACAAATTAAAGAAGAACATAGAGGTAAATCTTTCGAACTTGAGCTTCCAGATCATTGCTTACAATACCTCCTTCAAAGGCCCAGGAAGGGAGGTTTCTGAGCTGGTACCTATGGTCATTTTGCATGTATGCTTTTTTTGGTGAAGAGATGCACTTTCCATAATTATATACTCTTCAGATTCTGTGAAAACTGAATCTGTTTCTGGAAAGACACTTAGAATGATGCCTATTTTACAGACGGAGAAACTGAAACATAAATCAAGTTAAAAAGAGCTAGGAACAGATGGAGAAAGTTTATGAACCCTGACCATATAACTCTAGAGCTTATGATTTTAACCATTATATTGCATGGTAGTTAGTAAGTAGATGGACATTAGTAAAATATAAGGCCCATGAAGACATGGTTAATATGTCTAGGGATAAGATTCTTCTTTTAAAAAAGAAAAGAACTTAGTTCAATGGCAGAATGAAATTTAAATACTTAGAATCAAGAATTGAAGCCCTCTTATTATATTTGCCCAATATTAGCCTGTATTTCCTGGGGTCCCTTGCTCAGAACTTTGACTTGCATAGCTAGAATTTGCCTCTATTTCATTTAAGAGAAAGTTAGCTCCCTGGTGATTTTCCTAAGCTACTGAAAAGGACATATATCATTGCTTACTACTTCCTTCTTTTTCAATCTATTCAAAGTCCTATAAATCTAGGTGATGATACCATAGACCAATGTTCTGTTATATGATGATGGTCTTTGTGAGTTCACTGTTGGAGTCCATAGTAGGGAGCCACAAACAAGCAAACAAAACCCAGAAAAACATACAAATGAAATCTCATAAGACAAAGTGCCCTCTAGAGTGTGTTCTACCTTTTCTCCAGCAGTGAAACGGGATCTCCCAGGCCCATCTACACTGATTATTTTTATAATACAATGGTTGTAAAGGCATTACAGACTTAAAAGTATTATATGAATGCAAGAATCATTAAATCACCAACAAGTGGTTGGAAGCTCTTTAGAAATATCTGCATCTTTCTCAGGACAATAGATATTGGTTACAGTAAATGAGCTTAGCTGGTGAAACCAACAAATTTCAAAAGGTGTTAGTGACAGAGTTCAGTATAATCGCTTTAAAGTAATAAAGACATGTAGTATATTTATCTCTGAAACATAATGCCTTCTAATTAAATATAGTAACCCAAGAAAATTCTCTTTAGAATGCTGATGCTAGCCACAAAGATAAACAAGAATCTGTGTATGCTTATGATCCATCCTCACTCCTGTAAAAGGGACCCAGAGGCTCACTCATTAATTAATCTATTCTTCTATCAAATCTATTTAGGAACCAGTGCAATGTGCAAGACTCTTTGCTATGTCCCCAGGACAGAGTGGTAGGCAAAATGAGCCACATTCCTTTCATCATGAAAAGTGCAGTCTAAGAGGAAAACAGATATTACTCAAATAATCATACTACTGAATTCATTATTTCAAATGAAGTTAAGTGATTTGAAAGAGAAGAATGTGGCACTATAAGAATCGATAGCAAGCTGTGGGGTTGTGGCTCACACCTGTCATTTCAGTAACTCTGGAGACTGAAGTAAGGAGATTGCTTGAGGGCGGGAATTTGAGATCAGCTGGACAATATAGCAAGACCCTATCTCTTAAAAAAAAAAATTAGCTGAGCATGGTGGAACTCACCTATAGTTATAGCTACTGGAAGACTGAGGCAAGAAGATAGCTTGAGCCCAGGAGTTAAAGGTTTCTGTGAGCTATTATGGTGCCACTGCACTCCAGCCTGAGTGACAGTGAGACTTCATCTCTAAGAACAAAAACAACAACAACAACAAATAATTGAGAGCAAACTACTTCACTGAAGCATCAAGAAAAATTTCCCTAAGTAAATGCATGATCAACTGAAATGTTGATGAATAGGACTTGACTATGGGAAGGAGGTGGGCAGAGAGCATTCCAAGCAGGGGAAACAGCATGGACAATGTGGGACGTTTCTGTCACAGAAAGAAGTCCACAGAAAGAAGTCTGCCATGATGAAAACCAGAGAGGTATGTGGGTTAAGACAAAAATGAAGAGGAAGGCAGAGACAAACTAAAAATACCTTATAGGCAACTCCAAGGATTTCAATCTTTATCATAAGAGTTAAGGGAAAGTCAGTGAAAGGTTAAGGGTGTGGTTGTAGGATGAGAGAGTAATCTTTTGATTTGTGACTAAATATCTCTTTCATTTAGTGTACAAAAAGAATTGGATAGAATCAAGCAGATAAAAGAAGACCAAATAGAAGAGTATTGTAAGCAAGAGATGACAGTAGCTTGGACTAAGGTATTGACAGGCCATGCAGAGAAGTTGTCAGATTTCAGGGTTACCTGTGATTTTGTGCTAAATGGAAAGTAGAGAATGCAGGAAAGGAGCAGGGATGTCTCCTAAACCTCAAACACGTAAAGCCTGCTGAGATGCCTACCTAACACTTCTCTACAAAGAGTGAACATTTATGGGTGGACATGATATCCTCGCTACCTTGCTTTATTGATTTAATAAGGATTTGAGTGATCTCTCTGTGCCCATGTTTGTACCACTTAAATAACTGTGGTCCTGGCCCTCCAAAAGTTTACAGTTCCATTGGGCCATCATCTTCAAAGTAGTTACATCTATGTTTCAAGGAAGGCAGACAGAATTCTATTTTGTGTGCACAAGATAGCTATTTCTTCTGCGGGTGGAACACTTTATTTTCAGAGCAAGCCCAATATCAGTTCTACTTTTTACTGGCAAAACTAAATACGTTCTGATTTTGTGGAAAACTCAGCTACCATTATTGTCTTGAGAAAAGTGCCCAATTTTTGTGGTTTATTTCACAGAAAAGCATGGCTGGATATAAGAAATGATTATAGAGGTGTAATGTTCCTACTATCAAATTCCAGGCCCAAGCAGCATCAAGGCACCCACAAAGCAATAGGACTTTATCACTATACCTGATAAGGAAGAAAATTCCTATTTAGGTTTAAAAATGCAGGTGCTCCTTGCCTGGTTTTGATTATTTCTAGAAACATACATAACTGTATTTACTGGGGGTTTTCATGCTTTGCTATTTCTTGCCAGTGATTTTTACTGACAACTAAAGTTATACAGTGGGCATATTTACTGAACAATTTCTCATGGATCCATTCCTGATAGCCAACATGAAGTCGCCATGATAAGTACAAACTAACCATAGGCTACCAATAACAACAAACCAAATTGTCAAAGACTAGAGTGCTTTTAGTCTTTCCTTCAGAATTACAAATGTCTTTAGTAAGAAAAAAATATTTTTTATGTACAAACCTGGATATGCCTGGTGATTTTCGAAGACAGCTGTATGTGTCTCACAAAAACACAGCTGGGATATGCTGAAACAAATGTCAAAAGACATTTTTGTATTGCTGTTTTAGCATAAACTCATGTTTTTTATTTGGCAAAATGAACCTTCCAATTGTAAGTGGAATATGCTGTGATTCCAGATATTTGTTAGATTCAATCCAACAAGTACTCAATTATTTATAATGTTGTTCAGGCAAGGAGATTTAGGAAAGACTCTCACAAGGTATTAGTCCTTGCACAAGTATAAACTCTCATTTTAAAGAATATTGCTCAATAGCCATTTTTGCGTAACAGTATTATAATATCTAATATAATGTATAGCAGTTGGTGCTTATTAACATTACATCTATCAGATATAGATGCAATGCAATCTGTTTAGATTGAATTCATTTTATAATAGATACTTCCAAAGTTATTGTATGCATAGAAATTATATTTTATTCTTAGAATTTGTATAATATTGAGTAATCGAATATTCCAAATTATACTAGACTTTTGCTAAATGCCATTTTGATGAGAGTCTCGTATTCCACTTGATCTGTTTTTAACTTGTTGGTATTTTATTCTTAAATATATATATACCGGGCACAGTGGTTCATGCCTATAATTCCAACACTTTGGGAGGCCGAGGTGAAAGAATTGCCTGAGCCTATGGGTTCGAGACCAGTCTGAACAACTTGATGAGACCCTATCTCTACAATAAATCAAAAATTAGCCAGGTGTGATGATGCAGGCCTGTAATTTCAGCTACTTGGAAGGCTGAGGCAGAAGGATCACCTGAGCCCAGCAAGTCCAGCTGTGGTGGCTGTGAGTGTGCCATTGCACTCCAGCCTGGGCGACAGAGTGAGATTCCAACTCAAA
>CAUYQG010090683.1:0-13391 GCA_963574415.1 Tarsius wallacei | reverse complement strand
GAGACCCGCCTGGGCAGGCGAAACCTCATCTCTACAATAAATCAAAAAAATTAGCCGAGCATGGTAGCATGCGCCTGTAGTTCCAGCTACTCGGAAGGCTGAGGCAGAAGGATCGCCGGAGCCCAGCAGGTCGAGGCTGCGGTGGCCAGGAGCGGCCACTGCACTCCAGTCTGGGCGACAGAGTGAGACTCCAACTCAAAAAAAAAAAAAGAAAGAAACTGCTTACACCAAAGTTACATGACAATACGTTAGCTGGTAAAGAGAAATCTTCATTATTGTTTGTCTGTATGTTTTGAACCATGCTGTTGTGTTCATGTACTTTCTGTAAGTGATTTTTATGATGAGTGTGTCATTTTAACATTTACAGTTGTTACAATTTAAAATATTTTATATGACAACATCATTCAATCTTTTACTCAGTAGCTGTGCTTGTGCTAATGCCGAAAAACAATTGAAAACACGTTAGATGTGTTATGTCAATTTAGAAAAGAACACTGAAAAATATTAAAAATAACGACAGCAGTTAATGCTTTTTGAGTGCCCTATACCTATATTTTTCTAAATTATTTACATACATACCTCTTTTAATACCTAGCCTACAACAGTCCTATGGAAAAGGTGCTATTATTATCCCCAATCTATAGATAAGAATACTAAGACTCAAAAAGTTGAGGTAACTTGCTCAGGATCACACAGCCTGGACTTGAACACAGGCTGACTCCAGAGCCTCCCCTGTTAACAACCATGCTCTACGAAGTTCCTAATGCTGACAAAATGAAAAGCAACAGTAAAGAAAAAATAACGGATGAGGACTTATGAGCTCTAAGAACATACTTCTTTTGCTTCACCCGTATTCCTACACGAAAATTCAACTTGGTTGACATATGCTAAATGAATGACCAAATGAGGAAAAAAATTAATATACTAGCTATTTAGAATTTCATTAAAATACAGTTGTCCCTTTCTAGCCTCAGGGGATACATTCCCAGACCCACAGTGGCATCTGAACTTGAAGATAATATCAAACCCTGTATACTATAGTTTTTCCTATATATTTTAACATGTAGTTTAATTTATAAATTAGATACAGTAAGATAACAAAATAAAACACTATCATTATACTGTGATACAGTTAAGTGAGTATGTGATGGTACTGTACTCACCCTTCTTGTGATACCATGAGAGGATAAAATGCCCACGTGATGGGCTGGAGGAACGGAGGGGGATGGCACAGGATTTCATCACACTGTTCAGAACAGTGCACAATTGAAAACTTATAACAGGCTTGTTTCTGAAAATTTCCATTTGATATTTTCAGATGCAGTTAATTGCAGGTAACTGAAATCGCGTAACTGAGGCCAGGGACAACAGGAACTACTGTAAAGACTTTCTGAGGCTTTAAAGACTAGTAGTGGCTGTTAAAGAATTAAATATAGGATTATAGCTAAATAAATATATGATTTCAAGAAAAAAAGCAATTGATAATTCTCAAAAGAGATACTGAATCACCTAAAATAATAATCTGAAAATAATAAACTAGCTATAAAATCCCAGATCATATAAACAAAACTGAGAAATAGAAGGTGTTTGAAAGAAAGTTACAATAGTTTTCTCATCTTACAACGAGAGGAGCTAGAATATATTACTGATGGTTGATGTAAGTAATGAGAAAAATTTAGGTTAAAACAGTGTTAGAGATTTTTAATGTTTAATAACAAAATGTAAACAGTGCATTCCTTTCAAATCACATAAGATAAAAAGTTAAAGAAAATATATTTCAAGTTAGAAAGAATTAAAAGAAAACATAAAAAAGAAAACATCACAAAAATACAAATTACTGGCTGGGCTTGGTGGTTCATCCCCGTAACCCAGCACTTTGGGAGGCCAAGGCGGGGGAAACACTAGGCCAGGAGTTTAAGACCAGCCTGGACAATATAGCAAGACTCCAACTCTACAAAAAGTATAACAATTAGCAAGACATGGTAGCGCTTGCCTGTAGTCCCAGCCACTGAGCGAGGAGGATCACTGGAGCCCAGGAGTTCGAGGCTGCGTGAGCTATAATTACACTACTGCACTCCAGCCTGGACCACACAGCATGAATATGTCTCTCAAAAAAAAAAGAAAAGAAGTTTAAAATACAGATTACCAGTTACTCCATATTTATGGTAAGTAATTACCATACTCACCCATTAGGAAGTTAAGTGTCTACAAGTGACACACTTAAAACAAAGATTAAGGAAGCTTAAGAGGAAAATGGTAAAGACAAAAAACAGAGATTCCACCAAAGCAGAATCTAAGATAAAAGCATCACATGAAGAAAGAGGATGTATATTTTTTTTACAAATCCATAATACAATTCATACAAGGTTATGTACTAAATAACAGTGCTAAAATGTTTAGAAGGTAAAAATAGTTAAAAACGCAAAAAATGAATATACGTACAGAAATATAGGGAGACTTCCTTAGAAATGCAATTATAGGCAAAAATATAAAGTTAAATAAAGATAACAAGATGTCAAATAAAATAGGTCTTATCTATGATAAGAGTTTGGACGTAAAAGCAAGCCATATGTTAAAATTTTTTTCTGGAATATTCTTTTGTACAGTTATGTGAAAGATGGACGGTGAAAGGAATGAAAACAGGAAGACAACCTCCCTGAATGAATGGCCATCAGAATTCCACTACCCAGAGTGGCCCAACAGTCAAATGGATTTCTAGGAAAAGAACCTTAAGAAGGCTGGTTCCCACCTGGATAGACTCTGTGCTCAATGAATACTGCCCTTTACAAAGTGCTTTCACATTCTTACCACTTTCAAAACGACTACATACAGGAAAGGACAGTAACACTTAGAAGAAAACAGAACAGAAACTCTTGGAAGCAAGAAAGGAGGATAACCCAAGGAGGGAAATTCCTGTTGCCATAAAAGGATTATTGTTATAGTCAATGCTCTATAAATACCAATTAAGAGTTTCCTTTCATGTCCATCATTTCTAATCCCTCCAAGAAGAGTGCCAAGGCAGCAGCAGCAGCAACGACGATAAACAAATATGAGCGTGAAGGGCACGGCGATAGTCTTGGCTGTGATATTCTGTGCTACAATTGCTCAAGGTAGACGGTGCTTTTTATTTCTCAGCCTATAAATTCCTTTTCTAATGTTTCAAATGTCTTCTCCTCTACTTTTATTCTGAAAGACATGATGAATTTTTATTTAATCTCACAGATTTGAAGTTACTGCAGCTTTGGCAGGGAAATGCTGGAAATGTTTAAGGCACTAGAGATGATTATTGAAACTAGAGATAATAAACTTCATGAAATTTTTTATTTGGCTACAAGAACTGCCAAAAGCCTTTAGCAAGGAAATTTTACATGAGAGGATGTTAGCAGCTTCCTGGGAAAATTCCTGAGGATAAAACCAAGGGGCAAAACAAGCTTCACCTCCAGTAACCTTTCTTCATGCTTCCCTTTATTTTTTAATGGTTTGCTGACAAATTTAAAGAGAAAATCATCAATATCTTACTTAACTCCTTTCCCAGTAACTGCTGTGTCAAGTGCTGTCTGAAAAATTACTATCTTTATCCTTAATGAAAGCTCTGCTTACATCCATCACCAGGATTATAAACCGTAGCCACCAGATGCATTACTAACTAAGGCTATGATCTATTCTAGGCTTCCCCATGTTCAGAGGGGGACGTTGTCTTTGCATAGGCCCTGGAGTAAAAGCAGTGAAGGTGGCAGATATTGAGAAAGCCTCCATAATTTACCCAAGTAACAACTGTGACAAAACAGAAGTGATGTAAGTAACAAGCTTGCTGAACGTGACAATGATGGGGCTTTTCTGTTCATGTATTTCCATTCAAACTGTAACTCCTGTATGTCCCCTTAACAGTCTCACTCTAAAAGAACATAAAGGACAACGATGCCTAAATCCCAGATCAAAGCAAGCGAAACTCATACTCAAGGTAGGTTACCAGATGACTTCCATGTTGTAATCTGTTTTATCCAAGACAGATCTTTTGAAAAAAGAAAATAAATTAGACAACTGCAGAAAGATTCTGCTATGATTCTGTGTGAAATATTATGTTACTGGGTTCTTGGTTATAATAGCATCCCTTTCCTGTTATATGCTTTTACCTGTCATGAGAGAAACGAGAACATTCCAGGTAAATAAAACTCTCATTTTCTCATTACAGAAACTTGAAAGAAAGAATTTTTAAAAATACCAAAATGTATGAAGTCCTGGAAAAGAGGATTTGAAAACCCAGAACAAGTTTAACTGTGACTACTGAAGTGACAAGAATTCTGCAATAGGAAACTTTCTTCTGCCTCTTGCAATGTACATTTATGCATTTCTAGGTTAGAGAAGCTTCTAGAAGATTTGATGCTTATAAATATCTTGTTGTGACGGTGAAAACATTTCTGTCTCTAGAAGTCATCTGTCCGTATTGATGTATATTCCATATTACTGTCTGTGGTTAAGATGGAGACATTAACACTCTTACTGGTGCTGAGTCCTTGTAAGTCAAAAAGCATCTATAGGTAAACATTCCTCAAGCAATTTTTCATGCAAATGCACATTTCTTTCCTCAATTATCATGTAGCACATAAATATCTACAAAAAATGTTATTATGCATCATTTTGTTTGTTTTATAAAGACACTGCAATTCACAAAATATAGTATAAAAGTTATAAGCTATGGGAAACTGGTAAGAGAGCAAATATTCCATAATTGAATTACTAGAGGTCTTAATTGTTTTTTCCCAAGTTATTTTCATTGAATTTTTTGTGTTCATTATATATTTTGGTTTTATCTATTTGTATAAATGACAGCAATATCTTATAAATATTTTAAATACAACTTTTTAAATATTTATCAAATAAAATGTTGAAAATAAATGAAAATATGCATATCTGGCAACCACCTTTTGTAATTCTGTTTCTTAGAAAAATACATAAGCTAATCCATTTCTTTAGTCCATATACTATAAAGTTTAGGGATACTAAAACTAGTTTATTCTGAAAAAAGAATCAGTCATTTTTCTCTAATAAACTACCACAGCCCTTCTTAAAACAGAAACAATATTTCCAGAAGATTTAAGATGCCTTTAACAAATTTACCTTACAATTCAAGAAGCATACAGCTACCTGTCATCATGCAGAACTGTTTAGAAATAAATTTTAATGGGTAGTTGGGAAGATGCTTGGGTATTTTTGTTTTGTTTGCTTTGCTGTTGCTGTTGTTTTGATGGAGGGGTCTTTCTAGTCCAAATTCCCTTCTTGCCAGGGAGGGGGCAAATCCCTTATCAGGTGTGTCTTGATGGGAGGCCTTAAGAGAGAAGCTAGAGAGAGGAGATCCCCCTCTGCAACCAGAATAAGGACTTAGTCAAGGTGTTCCCACCCTAGACTTTGAATTCCAGCAAGCAGCACAAAGGTACTATCAGTACAAATATATTTTAAAGTAGCAGCAACAGCAGCGAATGTCTTAAAGTAGTGACGTCCTGACATGTGTGTTGACTGGTCCTTCCTGCCACCTAGCTGTCTTAGGTCCTTGTCCATTTTCCAAGCCTTATTCTCTAGGCATCCTGTGGAGTCTTCAACTACCAACTAAATTCCTTTTCTCCTTAAGTTAGCCAGGGTTAGTTTCTTTGCATGTAGCTGAAAACCTTGACTGATAATAGCAATTTCTATGTAGGCACCTATGCATCCTAAAAATAAAAATATTTAATTATAGAGTTATAATCAAACATATCTGTAGCATACATATAATATAGATACATAATAAATCTATGTTATTAAACCTATGTAAACGAATATATAGGAATGGGACTTTGGACTTCCGGGCAAGTTGGCGATGGGACAGGTCAGACTGTGAGAGTCTCCGCAAAAGCGGGTGTCCATAAAGACTCTCTGTGTGAGTGGGTGTGTGCCTGTGGGTAAGTGAAAGTCTGTCTGAGGGGAGGCTCGGCTTCATGCACCCGGGGCTCTCCTCCAGAGGTGACTGCAATCCACCACTGCCCTGAGATTGGAGATCCGGGCATGCAGGATAGTCTGCAGATCTGGGAGCTCTCTTGAGAGGAGGAAGCAGAGAACAGCTGCCACTCACCACCTGGCACCCGGCCTACATTATCACTTGTAGTAGCAGACTGGGCACAAGCAGGAGGGGGCAGGTCCTGGAAATCTGGAATAAAGCTCCTACACCAGTGACCAGATGCCAATGGGCACCATCTTCTCAGTCCTGGTACCAGACAGAGACCTGCAATGCCTCGCCCAGCTCCACCCAGCCTCCATCCTGGGAACCAGAGGCTATCTTCTCATCAGACTCAGAGAGACAGACGCTGCTCCCCCATGCTAGAACAGGCACAGATGCTTCAGATATGAGTGGGGAGAGACTTGACAACAGCAGCAGTGAATAGGGTGAGTCTGGATCTGATCCATTCTCCTCCCACGGTAGTCCCTGAGGCATCTGACCCATGCTGAGAGCAACCCTAACAGCCTGCAGGGAGAGCGGAGGGGAGGGACTGGAGAATAGAGCTGCTCCCTAAGGCAGAGGCGGAGCCGAAAGGCACCTGGAATTACAGAAATGACCACAGAGGGAGTTTTTTTTTTCTTCTTCTTGTTTGTTTTTTTGTTTTAGTTTTGATTTTTTTCTTCTCTCTTTCTGTTTTTATCTACATTTTTGTACTTGCTTTGTTTCTGTTATTTTAATTTCTTTTTTAGATTTTCCTTTTGTGTATGGGTATTTTTGAGGGAGAGTTCACTAACAGGGGAATCTTTGTTTGTAGATTGCTTGTATGTTTTTGTTTTTAATTTTTTCTGTCTTTGTTTTTCTGTTTATTCGTTAGTTGGTACACCAGTCTGTTATTCCCCTTCTTCTTCTTCTCTCTCCCCACATTCCTTTTGTCTTCCTTCTTCCTTTTTCCATTAGTTTCCCTTTTTGTATCTCATTTTGCCTTAAAGGAGAAAACAGACACCCCCACTGTATGGACAGATTGTAAGGCAGTGGGAAGTGGGTTACAGGGGGCCCACACACCTGTCAGTGGATACTGGGATTGGCAGAGCTTCTGAACCAAAGCCCCCCCCAATTAAATCTCAAAACTGAAAAAACACAGGCCCCCACCCCCAGTCCAGCTTCAGAATTGAACAAAACCAGAGGATCTACATAAGGAAGAATAGGAGATTGAGCAAACAGAAATAAAAGCTAACCTCACATCACTGAACAATAGAAATAAAAAAGAGGTAAAAAAGAGGGGAGGAAGACCTACACACATGAGGAAAAACAAAGGAAGAATATGAGTCTCACACAGACCCTTGGGAGGTCAGCCACTGAGGATACAGTATTCGGAGCTCAAACAATGAAGAGCCACCAGAATGACTAGTCTCAAACCACAAACCCATATATCAAGATGTTAATAGAGAGAATAAATAGAAAGTATAGTGGCAAGAGGAAAAAAATGAAGGAGTTGCCCTTAGATAACAGCAATAAAGAAAACAGCGAATGAAATAAATAACAAACTGATAAACATGGAAAGCAGAATTAGCCAAGCAGAAGAAAGAATCTCAGAGCTGGAGGACCAAAATATGGAACTAACCCAAACTGTTAAAAACATAGAAAAGAAGCTTAAAAAGACAGAACAAAACCTCCAAGAGATGAGTGATTATTTCAAGAAGTCAAACCTAAGATTAATTGGAATTCCTGAGGCAGACAGAGAGACAGAGATCACCTGGAACAAACATTCCATGAAATTATCCAAGAAAACTTCCCTCACCTCATCAGTGATGCAACCATTCAAACAAAAGAGATTCAGAGAACCTCTACAAGACAACAAATGAGAACAACAACTCCTAGACACATAGTAACTCGCCTACACAAAGTAGATATAAAAGAAAAAAATCCTAAAGGCAGCAAGAGAGAAAGGTTAGACTACCTACCAGGGAAGACCAATTAGAATAGCAGCAGACTCTCTAGGGTGAGATTGAAAACAAGCTCCAGGAACCACACCTACCCAAACTCTCCCAAGCTAACTGCAAAGCAGGTAGATTAATTTCACTCACAGAAGTTTGTGATCAGCTGTAGTATTTTTCACTGCCAAATTACTAAGAACTTTGGGATCTCCTTCTAGACACAAGGATTACTAATCCAACATAGGATAAATAGTAAAATAGCCTGAGCTTCATCCTCTAGCACATCAATCATTGTAAAAGTATATCAAACCTATTATAAAGACAAAGGAAACTGTTTTCTCTTGCCATTGTTTACCTGTTTTAACTTCTCAGTTTAAGCTACAACCTAACCACATGTCGCTAATGTTTTAAATTTTTCTTCAAACTTTGTCAAAGTAACTGTATTTCCTCCATTATAATATTAATTCTTATGGTCAATATTTTAAATACATATACTAAAAATACTTAGCACCATGGGCTCCTATCCTCTCATCCCCTCCTCTTCCTCTAGACAGGTAAGGACAGTTCTACACCCATGTGCAGCAGGAAGTAGCTACAGAAAACTGACCTTCATCCCTGTTCCAAGGTACAAATAAGAATATTTTTAAAATAGCAAGTGGTGGAAATGAAAGGTGGTACCTATAGAAACCTAGAAAAAACTTAGCTTATTCTTAGTTTAGTCTTTTTGCCTCAGCATAGCCATTAGAAAGCCTTCAGACATTCTCCTGCAGAACAAGCAGCTGCCTATCCCATCCGCCCTCGGCAAATCTCCATCAGATACAAGACCAGGACACCCCAACATTTCGATTCATGGTTTAGCATAATAATGTCTGGTAAACTTTTAGGTTCCTTGTCAAGGCTGAAGATCAAAAATCACCCTTTGGCTGGTCAAAGTCATAAAAGTGATAATCCAACCACCTTTGGTGGAGGAATTTGTAAATTGCAAATGTCTAACAAGTCTCTTGCAGGAAAAAACCCCTCCAGGCCCATACTCCCCAAATTAACCTAATCAGCCCTTTGTGGCCTACAGGACACAAATAAACGCCACCATGGCAGCAATCATGTGACTAACCCATCCATCTGCCTGCTGTCCATCACCTGACATCAGTAACTGTGCTTTCCTGCCCCTTTGTGATGTCGTGGAGCAGACCACCACCCAATCACCTTAATGATCTTCCCCCATCAAGGGGAATGGTTAAAAGGACTCGACCACAGCAGCCAATGGTCATTGCCTTGCTAGACTCTGGTGTGGCCATGTGTTCTTTAAGCCATGGCTGTCACCAGGCTTCCTGGCTTTGGCCCCCTCCCCCACCTTGGAGAGGTGAATCCTTTCTTTCCCTTCTCTTCCTCTCTCTAATTTACTTTTAAATAAACTTTTCTTTCTCTGTCAAAAAAAAAGAATAGCAGCAGACTTATCTACAGAAACACTTCAGGCTAGGAGAACTTGGAGCCCAATCTTCAAAGTTCTCAAAGATAAACAATTTCAACCAAGAATCATCTACCCAGTTAAGCTAAGTTTCATCAGTGATGAAGAATTAAAATCTTTCCCAGACATTCAACCCCCTGAGAGTTTATGCTGCCCCTAGACCAACTCTACAAGAAACACTTAAGAAAGTATTTAAACACAGAAGAAAAGAAAAAAGAACAACATGCCATTCCCAAGAATGCAGAAAAAAGATTGAAAACACACATGAATCAACCCAAAAATCAAAAGAAAGACAACAAACAAATAAACGGCAGCAACATCAACAAACTTTATAAGAACTTCATGACAGGGATAAACTCTCACATCTCAATAATTAGCATGAACGTGAATGGACTAAATGCATCACTGAAAAGACATAGAATGGCAAATTGGATAAAACATCATGAGGCAACAATATATTGTCTCTAAGAGACTCATCTCACCAGAAAGGACATTCACAGACTCAAAGAGGATGGGATACAAAATTTCAGGTGAAAAGAACACAAAAGAAAACAGGAGTGGCAATCTTAATACCAGACAAAATACCCTTCAAGCTATCAAAAGTTTAAAAAGATATGGAAGGTCACTACATAATGATAAAAGATTCAATCAATCAACAAGAAATATCCATCCTAAACATATATACACCCAACATAGGAGCACCAACTTTCATCAAGCAGATTCTAGGTAAACTAAAAAAAGATATTGACTCTAACACTATGATAGCTGGAGACTTAAACACTCCACTAACAACCCCAGACATATCATCATGACAAAAAGTCAACTAAGAGATCCAGAACCTCAATGTGATGCTTGATCAAATGGACTTAATTGATACCTACAGAACACTCCACCCAACAACCATGGAATATACATTCTACTCTTCACTACATGGAATGTACTACAAGATTGACAGATTCCTCGGCCATAAATCAAGCATAAACAAATTGATAAGATTGAAATTCTGTCATGCAACTTCTCAGACCACAGTGGAATAAAAATAAATATCATCACCATCAAAGTTCCCCCAAAACTCACAAAGACATGGACTCTAAACAGCATGATGCCAAAAAACTCCTGGGTCAACATGGAAATCAAAACAGGGATTAAAAGATACTTGGAAACAAATGAAAAGGAAGAAACATCTTCCAAAATCTCTGGGATGACATGAAAGCAGCATTAAGGGGAGAAGTCATATTTCCACAAACACAAGTGAAGAAAATGGAAAGATTACAAGTTAACAGCCTAACAAATCACCTAAGGAAGCAGGAAAAGCAAGACCACCAAAACCCTAACTTCAGCAGAAGAATCCAGATCACCAAAATAAAAACCCAAATTCAGGACATAGAAGAAAAAAATAGAATACAAAAAAATCAATAAAAGCAAAAGCTGGTTTTTTTGAAAGGATAAACAAAATTGATAAACTCCTAGGTAGACTGTCCAAGAAGAAGAGAGAAAAAGCCCCAATAAACACAATCAGAAATGCAAAAGATGAAGTCACAACTGACCCTGAAGAAATACAAAAGATTATCAGAGACTACTATGCACACCTGTATGAAAACAAACTCAAAAAGCTAAATGAAATGGAGGATTTTCTTATATCACACAACCTCTCCAGGCTGAAATAAGAAGAAATCGAGATCCTAAATAGACCAATAACAACCCAGGAAATTGACTATGTCATAAGAAAACTACTTACAGAAAAAAAAGCCCTGGACCAGATGACTTTCCAGCAGAATTCTACAAAGCATACAAGGAGGAGCTGATACCAATCCTATTGAAAGTATTCCAGGCAATCAAGAAAGATGGAGCTCCCCCAAATCATTTTATGAAGCTAACATCACATTGATACCCAAACCAGGTAAAGATCCAACAAAAAAAAGAGAACTACAGACCAATATCCTTCATGAAAATAGATGCTAAAATTTTCAACCAGATTCTAGCAAATGGGATCCAACAACACATCTCAAAAATCTTCCACCATGACCAAGTAGGGTTCATCCCCGGGATGCAGGACTGGTTCAACATCCGCAAGACCATAAATGTAATTAAATACATCAAAATACGTAAAGACAAAAACCACATGATTATATCATTAGACATGGAAAAAGCTTTTGGTAAAATCCAGCACCCCTTCTTAATAGAAACCCTCAAACATCTAGGCATAGATGGAACATACCTCAAAATAGTAAGAGCCATCTGCAAGAAACCCACAGCCAACATACTGCTAAACAGACAGAAATCACAACCATTTTCCCTGAAAACCAGAACAAGACAAGGATGCCCATTCACACCCCTCCTGTTCAACATAGTATTGGAAGTTCTAGCTAGAGCAATCAGACAAGAGAGGGAAATCAAGGGTATCCAAATACGAAAAGAGGAAGTTAAGTTATCTCTCTTTATGGACAACATGATTCTATACCTCGAAAACCCAAAAGAATCTGTCAAAAACCTCCTTGCACTGATAAAGGACTTTGGCAAAGTCTCAGGGTATAAGATAAATGTGCAAAAGTCAGTCGCATTCCTATACACCAATAATAAACAGAAACCCAAATAAAAAACAAAAAAACACTATCCCATTCACAATAGCCACAAAAAATATGAAATACCTTGGCATCTTCCTAACCAGCGAAGTCAAAGACCTTTACAACAGAAACTACAAAACACTGCTCAAAGAAATCAAAGATGACACAAACAAATGGAAAAATAGTCCATGCTCATGGATTGGAAGAATCAACATTGTTAAGTTGTCCATTCTACCCAAGGTAATCTACAGATTTGAAAAGATACCCATTAAATTACCAGCAACATTCTTCTCAGAGCTGGAAACAACAATATAGGAATTCATATGGAAACATAAACAAACACGAATAGCCAAAATAATCCTCAGGAAAAAAAAAAGCAGGAGGTATCATGCTCCCAAACTTTGAACTTTATTATAAAGCTACAAGAACAGGCATATAGACCAATGGAACAGGACAGAGGTTCCAAAAGCAAAACCTCAATTTCTCAACCAACCCATCTTTGACAAAGCCTCCACCACCAACCACTGGGGAGAGGAGAACCAGTTCAGTAAATGGTGCTGGGAAAACTGGCTGGCCACATGCAGAAGATTAAAACAAGACCCCTATCTATCACCATACACAAAAATCAACTCTAAATGGATCAAAGACCTAAACATAACACCTCGAACTATAAGAACCTTAGAAAACTCAAGAGACACCCTTATAGAAATTGGAACTGGCAACCAATTCTTGATCAAAACCCCAAGTGCCCATGCCATAAGAGATAAGATAGACACATGGGACCTCAACAAACTGACAAGCTTCTGCAAAGCCAAAGAAACCATTGAGAGAGATGGGAGATGGTCCACAAAATAGGAAAAAATATTTGCCAGCTGTATATCTGACAAAGGCCTAACATCTAGGATGTACAAGGAACTCAAATGTGCCAAAAAGAAAAAAACAAACAGCCCCATTACAAAGTGGGCAAAAGATGTGAATAGACACATCTCAAAAGAAGACATACAAGCAGCCAACAGATACATGAAAAAATGCTCAGCCTCACTAGTCATCAAAGAAAGGCAAATTAAAGCCACACTCAGATACCACCTAACTCCAGTCAGGATGACCATCATTAATAACTCAAAAAACAAGGTGCTGGAGAGGATGCAGGGAAAAAGGAACACTTCTACACTGTTGGTGAGAGTGCAAACTAGTACAACCTCTGTGGAAAACAGTTTGGCAATTCCTAAGAATCTAAAAATAAACCTCCCATATGACCCTGAAATCCCCCTACTGAGAATATACCTGGAGGCACTCAAGTCACTCTATGGAAAAGATATCTGCACACACATGTTTATCGCAGCATTATTTACAATAGCAAAAACATGGAACCAACCGTGCTGCCCATCGAAAGTGGACTGATTAAAAAAAAATGTGGTATACATACATGACAGAATATTACACAGCCATAAAGAAGAACA
>CAUYQG010090682.1:0-25557 GCA_963574415.1 Tarsius wallacei | reverse complement strand
GCCCAGACTGGAGTGCAGTGGCCGCTCCCGGCCACCGCAGCCTCGACCTGCTGGGCTCCGGCGATCCTTCCGCCTCAGCCTTCCGAGTAGCTGGAACTACAGGCGCGCGCTGCCATGCCCGGCTGATTTTTTGATTTATTGTAGAGATTGAGGTCTTGCTTGCCCAGGCGGGTCTCCAACCCGCGGGCTCAGGCAATCCACTCACCTCAGCCTCCCAAAGGCGTGGGACATCATGTTTTATTTTTAATTTGTTTTTAGAACTTTATAGTACTTAACAGTATATTTTTTATTATCTAATTTAAATCTTCTGATAAAAATATAATTTATAGCCACAATTAAGAAAAAAAAATATCAGAGACTATCACTTGTCACCACGACCAAAATCAGAATGAGGGAAATGTTCTCACAAGTGAATGAAGATGTAAGATAGCTATAAAGGAATTTCCTCATCATAAAAGCTGTTATCTACTAGAAAAAACAACTTCAGAATTATGGAATTTCCTCTTGTGATGTATGGATTTAACAAGAATTCGCCTGAAGATCCTTACTTGCAAAATACACAGTGATGTCAAAATAAAAGCTTTTTACATAAGAGCATTTTCAAGATATTAGTATTTTCTCCCAAACATTTGGTATAAGAAATAAATATAGAAGAAGGAAAAAAATATTCACAAACTTTTCTAACAGAATTTTCAAACAAAAATGTTGGAAAAGATTAGTATACACACCATTACCAGTTTTGTAATAGTCTTAAAAAGAAAACTCTTAATAAGCCCAGTAAAAATTATTAACATCCAATGCTGCAACATAAGCTACGGTACATGATACTCCTCCACATACATGGCCCAATACACATTGGTGGCCACACTTGTGACTAGCCTCAGTCTTTTCCAGAGCCTCCCAGAGATACCATATACTCCTGACACCCAACTGTCACCGATTTCAGATCTTGACTTTTACATAAGACATTAACTTCAACCCTTTTGTTTCTTTTATATCCTTCCCTATTACATCAGAAAAATCTGACTTTGCGTCATTTGAGTCACAAGATAACCTCAACCATGATCAATAAAGCCACAAAGAGTGCCAATTATATACTGACAACTATGCAGAAGGGAGTCCTATGTTTTATAGTGACACTGGATGTACAAATCAGTGTTGTCAACCCCTCAAGTCCATAAAAGGGGGTCAGAAGTCCTTGTTACTTCTCTCATTGGGTCTAATTTGTCCACTGAGAAGTTGGTCCTTTATAGCCATCTCACTCAAGCAGTCCTTAAGAACGGGAATTCTATGAGGGCTTGAATTTTTGTCTGTTTTCTTCTCAGTTATAATCCAAGAACTCAGGAATATGCCTGGTACTCAGTAGAAACTTACTAATTCAATGTTACATTACTTAACTAGAATATTCTCTCATGTCTAGTCTACAAATATTTGAGTCTCCAGCAATTCCCCTTCACTATCTTCATGACCAGTTATGATTTCTTCCAAGTTTCAGGTTCTGCAATTATAACAGTTAATTATGCAACCAACAGAAAATTTTAAGAAAATATGCAATATCCAACAAGTGCTAGGCAGTAGTTTAAAAAAAACTGTCTTCCTGAAAAGATAATGATTCTGGTCTACAGTTAAATGAGATGCTGGTATATTTCCCAAACTATTATGTAAAAACATATGATCCAATATTCATTCATTCAGTATCTAGATACAACAAACTATCTACCAAACACCAGACTCATTTCACTAAGCATTCAAATCTAGTTAGCCAAGCTGGTAGAGAGAGAAATAGTCTAGTTCAATACCAGATTCATACCTATCAGAAAATATTTTCAAGTTTTAGAAAGTAGCATAAATATCAAATGACTGTAAAGGGCCAATCAAACTGAAGGTCGATTTAAAGTTAAACGGAACAATTTATACAGCAGATCCTGCCCTATTACATCAGAAAAATCTGACTTCGCATCATTTGAGTCACAAGATAACCTTGGGGGTTTCATATTCAGAGGGGACAAGTGTTTTGCTATAAGTGAAATTGCTTGGATCCTAAGTTTTAGATCAATACTAGAAATGTTCAACAGTTTTTTAAAAAGAATTGCTATAATAGCTGACAAACTAGTTTAGAACATACATTCTTATCTCACTAGTCCAGCCTCAATCAAGTTTGGAAATGAAAGTCAGGAAATACAGGAAAAAGTCTTCAATCTTGGGAATTAGATTCAATTTTCCAGACCAAGGTGACATTTTAGCAGAGTAGCTAACAAGTGCCACATTGGCAAAATACCAGAGGAGACCCTCCAAACACCAGAATTTAAAAATTGTGTATTTATACTTACATGGTTAAACTTCAGTCACCTTCAAAGTACTCTTTTTTTGATGTAATATACCTACTGAAACACTTTTCCACTGCTCAAAACAATTTTTGAACTCATCAGTTTTGACCCCTTTTAGTGCTTCAGCCATTTTTTGTTTCATACTTTCACAGTGGCTAAATGTTTTCCCTTTGAGGAATTATTTCATTGGGGAATCAAAAAAAGTCACTTGGGGCAAGAGTGGTTGAATAGGGAGGATGGGGCACTGGAGTCATGCCATTATTTTTTTGGTCAAAAGTTGCTAAATGCTCAGCGAGGTGTGGGCAGGTAAATTATTATGGTGGAAGAACCAGTCACCTGTTTGCCACAACTAGGGATGTTTCTTCCACAACTGTCTCTCACGATGCTAGATGGTACACTGACCCCAAAGGGTTCCCAGAACATATACCTAGCAGGGGAAGGCTTTACTACAAAGGGCCTGCCCTCCAAAAGATAATTCCAAGATTTTTGGGTCCCCCCTCGCAGACTCATTTAAATTTAATTCCTTTTCCTAGACCTTACCCATATTTTATTAGAGGGTCTAATTAGCAAAAGTATACCCAAGAGGAAGAAAAGGAAGGAGACAAAGAGATACCTTAGACCGGAACTCTATGAATTACAAACTTAATAACTGGCCTCTTTTTAAAAACAGAGGTAGCTATGATAGAATACTTGTTTTCAAATAATTTTCTTGTTGCTTTTGATATCTGAAACCTCAGTAAAAATGTTATGCTATGACCTAGATCAGTAAGCTACAATTAACATTAGAAGAACTATATTAGTAGAATAAAAGTTGATGAACTACTGTTGGAAGCAGAGAAATAAATCTTGTCAAAGCAAAGCAAAGTTTCTGTCAATCTTCAAAAGAATGGTTTGGGAGAACAGAGGAAATATTCAAGACTTTAAGAGAAAATGGGATTTCACATAGGAACGATGCAGTTGTAATTAATTTTATCCAAGTTTTCATATCCACTCATTCCAAATTGCAATGACTCTTGTAATTGTGCTTGATTATTTTTAATATATCTGATATTGTTAAATCTGAGTTTTTAAAATATTTGACAAATGAAATGGTTTGAGGTCTCAAAATATACCCACATTATTGTTTTTGTTTGGGACTTTTCTAAAGCCATCCTTTCTCTTGATTCAAGACTCTTCCCTGAACTGTTGATAAGCATGTTTCCAATTTGGCAGTGTTTTGTGAGCACAAACTCAGGTAATGGAGTTATGAAATGAATACTGAGCCTATTCCCAAATAGCTCACACTTTTTAATAGGAAAGAATACCAAAAAACCAGCAATTGGAGTAAGGACCAGATGCTGTTACCAATCATCCCTCAGGAAAAGGTAAACTTTCTGTAAGATAAAGAGGCAGGGTGCTAGGTACACTTGAACCCAGCTAATAAAATTCTTTAGGTGTTTTCTTTCATTATGTAAACATATTGCAAATACAATTTTACTTAATTATGCTGGAAACCCATTCAGAATTCTCCAAAGGTAAGAGCAGTTCCTAAATACATTCTGCATTATTAAAAAAAAAAAAAATCCCCCCAATAAGAAGAAAGAATGAAAGACAGAAAGAAAGGAAGGAAGGAAGGAAGGAAGAGAGGAGAAAAAGAGAGAAGAAAATAAAAAGAAAAAGGCTGAAGGTGAGTAACTGTATATTCTATCAGTAGGGGTAAGGAGAGCGCGATGGAATGGGGGTTCCATTAGAGAAGAGACATATTAATTAAAAATCCACCTAAAAGGAGCCAGTGAATTAAATCGAAATGGGTGGCATGGGTTTTTGTTGTGTTATTTGGTAATGCAAAGACCCTTTCCATGAGCCCATCTAATACAGCATGGGCGTGGTGGGAAGCAGGCTTTGAAGACACAATAACATTCCTCCAGCAAGTTTCAAGCTCAAGGCTAAAAACACCAGCCATTCATTTTTCCATCTTAAGACACATTCTTCACCCAGTTCAAAGGCCCAAGAAACAACAAGCCTGCACACTTTCTGAAGGTCAGCCCTTGCAGGGACTTGTGAGGGACTAAAGGCTCAGGCTGCAAAATATTTTTAAAGATAGAGTTTTAGGAATGTAACCTTTTTTATTGGACTGTAGTTTTCACTCACTAACTTTCCCCCACCCCCCGTGGGAAAGTTTAGGCAAGAGAGAAAGTTTTAATTATACTCTTAATGACTTCCAGGGTACCCTACTAGTGAAAGTAAAATATTTTCAGAAATTAATTCATTATCTACTCTTTAAAAAATAATAATATTAATATTCCTCAATGTAGCTAGGGGGAATGGAAGCCACTTTGAAAGGAAGTTATTGTTCAGCTGTGGTTCAGAGTGTGTTGGAATTGGGAAGGGTGGTAGACAGACAAGCAAGGGGGGACTTAAGGGTGTGGGTTAGAACTGCCAAAATCACATTATAAATACCACTGCATAAAACTTTAGGGTTCTCTCTTCTCTCACTACAACATATTTTATCTCATGTCCCATTTTGTTTTGTTCTGTAACTTTAAGGCATTTGAGATTCTGGTTAAAAAAAAAAATTGTAAATACTGGCTAAAGAAAGAGCTGAATAAAGAGTTAACAAAGTACAGCCTTTACTTTGCTGAGTGGGATGTAGCAAACCATTCGTATTTGTTTTCCAATAATCAGCAACTCTGCATTACAAAAATCTTAGTGCTGAGGCGTTCAAACCATTTCAAAGTCTCTGACTCCCTTTCAGTCCTGGCTCTCCACCTCTTCCCACAAAAAATATAATGCTCCCAGCCTGTTCTCATCTGGCCCAGCTAGTGGTATAAGTGGGGACAGACAGTCAACCACTGGTGAAGGGGTAGTGGGAAGATGGGTTCCTTTCCAGTACTACATTGGATCTCAGGTACTATGTGAGCAGCCTGAGGACTGCCAGAAAAGTGTAATCCCCCAGCCTGGCTCATAATAGGCATCTACAACAAATAGTCTAAATATTTTCACCAGCCACCAATGACACTGAAAAGAGACAACAGCCTCTGCTACCAGAAACTTCAGTAGTCATTTTTTAAATGTTTTCCTTAGAGGTGAGCTTTCAGCATTTATTCAGTCAATAAGAGGTATTCTCAAGAGGGAGCTCTAACTCTTAAAAAGATGCCATCCCGAGACTTGAATCCACACCTGGCCTACAGAACATGCTATATAAAAATATTTGCCTCCCCTTCACAAACCTCAATGACACAACTACATGATTTACTATTTTCTCAAATCATTTCCTGCCCCTACATTTCTATTGGTAACCATTATTCTACTTCATAATACCCCATCCTTCCTCATCATACCACATTTTACAGTGGCATATTTATTTGTTTACATCTTTATTCTTTGCCCCCTATGAAGTGCCACACCTGTTTTAGTTGATACTGGTGCACAGTATAAATTCAATCAAAATTTACTTAAGGGAATATAAGTGTTTATGGTTTTCAAAGAAAAATTATGATGGAAAAAATGATACTATACTAATATGAAGGAAATTACTGATATTTCACTCAAAGCTAGAACTTTTCATTAAAAAAAATCTAAGAATCATTTTATTCTAAATATTCAACATGCAACGGATAAACATTTACTAATGATGAAAAAAACAATTGCTTCTATAAATGCACTTATATACTATAATAAATCAGAAACAATGGCTTCTCCCATCAAGAAGCAATATCTGTATTTTACCCCCTTGTAACTGACTGTGGCTATGTGATTGCTTTGGGCAATGAGATAGTAGCAAATGCGATGTAAGCAGAGGCCTGAAAAGTACTTATGCATTAATTGCTTCCTTTCTCTTACTGCTGGGAACCAGTGCAATACCTTGTGAAATCTGGATTAGCCTGCAGGGAGACACATGGCACAGTCAATAATAAGCACCAACTGACGGTCAGCAGCATCCACCAGACATGTGAAGAAGGACATCCTAGACAACCAGCCCCCAACCAACCCTGCAGGTGACTGAATGACATGAGTTTAACTAGGTGAGACAAGCATAAGAACAGCCCAGCTGAACCCAGCCCAAATCGCCAACACACAGAATTGTGATCTAATAAATGAGTGATGTTTTAAAGCACTTAGGTTGGTGGTTGTTTGTTAAACATCAAAAGTTCAATGATACATACACCTAAGACACTAGATACTTTCATATATACAACTCCTTAATGGTTTTGTTTTTTTTAATTTCTTCATGTTGATGAATTTCATTCTTCTTTACTCTAGATGATCTGGAAGAAAGCCAATACTACTGCTATTAGTATATTTTTATTGGTAAGTCACCAAAAATGGTAAACACTGATAATTCTGATTCAAATATTATTTGTTATCATATTCTGGAAAGTGTCTCTTTTATTAAAAGATCTAACTCGTTCTAGTCATTCTCTTCCTGGGCCACAATCAATAAGGATAACAGGGCATCAGTTATAAATGGTTTTGAGCATTAGATAAGTTCCTCTTTGGTTCAAAGTAGAATTTATCTCAGCAATACACATCTTCCTTAGGAGACAGGATAGAATGGCTAAATTCTACTTCTGTTCAGTGTTAATAACTTTGGAGAAAATGAGTGAGAGTAGATCACTAGTATAGAGAAATCTCCTTAATCATTTGTTGTAATCTTTTTTTTTTTTTTTTTTTTTGAGTTGGAGTCTCACTCTGTCGCCCAGACTGGATGTTGTAATCTTATATCTCAAACTGCTCCTAGAATTTGAAATGGTGAAAAGGCTATTCCAATACAAAGTATTAATTATTTTGATAATTATGAGACACTGGTGTCCAGAAAGTCTTCAAAAGAATCCTTAACCTTTATATTTAATCCTACTATACTATATTAAGAACTAGTTATTCATTCAGTCTGGGTGGAAGTGGGGGGAGTGTCTGAGTACTACCATGACAATGAACAGGAAAAGAAAAAGTAAAGATTTAAAATGCTAGTGCTTAAAACTTAGACACCGTTCCCTTATTAATTTGCACAAACACTTCAAAATAGGAAAAGTAGATCATTTCTTAATGCTATTCCCCCTTCACTGAATTATACTAGGTTAATCACTGGCGACCTTTTAAACCTGAGGATTCAGAAGTAAATCTGTTATATAAGATATATTATCTGCTGTGCCCCTTTAGCACTGTAAATTAGGATCTGAGCATATTCTTTCAGAGAAGACTTTGAGCAGTCAGGCATTTAACGAACATTCTATTACAAACTTCAAAACTTAAAGGAGTTCACTTCTGGAAAGATACACAAAAAACCAGCAGTGATGATGGCCTATGAGAAGCTGGGGACAAGGGTGGGAGAGTGTCTCTATATCTTTTTTTAAAACTTATACATGTGCATGTACTTCCTATACCAAAAACATAGAGAAAAAAACAGCGCGTATAGACCTAGTAAGCCTTTATAAAACTTAGGTTGCCTAAAAAATGTTTTTTTTTCTCAAATGTTTCTATAAGAGACTTCTACAAACTTAAAAACAAATATGACTGCACATCATCAAAACAGAGAAAGATCGTAGTAGAATAAGAGAGAGTAATGACAAAATCTCAAAGGAAATTATACCTCCAGCCAGAATCAAGCATAGGACCAGAGTTCAAAGGGTTAGAACCTTTTACTGCTAAAAATAAAAACCACCCACCCAAAGGAAAAGGGAAAAAAGTTCTCGAATAATAAAGCTAAGATAGCAAGGAAAAGTATCATATAACACTGGACCCCTCCTCAAGGGCTTTACTCGGGACTAAAGATCCAAAGCAAAGTATCTTTTTCTAGCTTCTTGCTAATATTATGTTGGCAAGCTTAATACTCAAAAGTGAGCCATTCTTCCAAATGAGAGTTTATTTAGTATGTTGGTATTAATGTCAGACAGGAAGTCATAGTTAGAATGATACAGAAAAAAATAAAACTTTAAGGTAGATGGGCACTTTTGTCCTTTAAGTTTATGAAAAATGCCAAATGCCCTGGATTACAAGTTCTGAATCTTAATTTTTTTTCCTAGATAAGTTGTGCCATAAGAAATTTGGCAACTACTTTGGTGATCTCCCCTCAGTTCCATTTTTTTTCTCCATTTCCATGTGTCCACCCTCATCCTCTTTCAAGAAAAGGTGTGCTATTTAGAACTTAATAGGTGCTCAATGGTGTTTATTGAGGAAATGGAAGGAGCAAGGAAGAAGAAGATAAAATGGTTCCAGGTCTGTTTGGTTAAGGGCAGATAATGTATGTTAGGCTTGGGAGACAGGTGGCCTCTAATACTGCATTAGAGGCACTAAAGATTTTCTGATCTTCTGATTATTCCAACAACCCCTCAAACTTAAGAGTAAATATAATTATTTTTTATGCCCACGGAGCCCACCAAATAATTATAAAATTAACAGGGATGTGATTGTTGGAGAATATCAGATGAATGACTGTTGACTACATAATAATTGCTGAATATTCCCGTGGCCTTCAACTAACTGCTATATTTTCATAAATGTCTTTTTAAAATAATTTTGTCAGCTCATTTAGATCATAGCCTTCCTAAAAGGGTAAAAATTATAACCTTCTGTTCAAAATATAATTTGTTTGCCACATTATATATATTTGAAAAAAATTAATGTTTCTTTGATCGGTTCAACAAATATAACAAAACTTATCAAGATTAAGTGATACTGTTCAGCAACATGACCTAAATATGTCAGGGAGGATCAGAGAACTCACATCAAAGTATTCTTTGGTCAACAACAAAAAGGAGGGTGGAATGCATATATAATACATAAACAAAATAGAATGGTAAAAGAAAAACAATGAATGCCACACAACTCAGCTTACTCAATAAAACATTCCAGGTAGAGTAATAAAATGACAAAATCTCCTCTCCACTTTAAGATAGCTACTACTGAAATTGTAGTCTAACCCCTGTATTCAACTCTATTGTCATCATGAATGAAAATACAAAAAAGGAGTTGAAAAAGAAAAGCAGTCTTTTTAACATAAACACATCATTTTTAACAGTTCTATTATTCAAAGATCACTAACTCATTGAATAAGCACAAATAACATTTATTCAACCAAATTTATTTTAACAAATAGATTATAGCACAGCCTGCAGCAAGAAAATTATTAAAATGGAAAATGTTCCTATTACCATAGATGACAGTACCTTACACTTTTCTAATCCATCTTCCCCTTTTTCTGTGAATTAAGAATGGGAGAGATACTAAGATTTCCATAATGTAACATAAGGATAGAAGCAAACAGATGACACTTACTAGCCTATTATTTTAAAAAGCTGTACAATAACTTTTAGTAATTATTTCATATTAGTTTAAAATTAGTATACTATTGTACTACACTAACATTCAAATGTAATTCTATTAAGTTAAAATTCAATGTGATTACACCTTCTGAACATGTTTCGATAACATTTTAAAAAGTGTTTTAAAGCTTTTAAAACCGTACAGCTATGAACTCATAAGGTAATGAAATAATAAATCAATTGCATAATTATGAATATGGTAGGGTATCTATTATTGTCAATTCAAAAACAGTATTAGTTTGCAAGAAAGGTAAAGAATCTTTAGTGTGAAACTGACTTCAAACTGAATTCCCAAGAAGCTATTTTCTGTGAATGCAATTTCCAGTAACTCTGTAACACGAGGAAATAACTGAGGAAATGGTTTTCTTTAAAACAAAACAAAACAAAATCTTAAAATTGTAAAGTGTTCTGTTATACTAAATTACCAACCCATCAAAATAAAAGGAACCATTTATATACTATTCAGCTAAGAAATACATCTTATTGGAGGATTGGAAAAGACTAAGTCAATGGAGTTCTCATTGAGTCAATAGACTATTCAATAGATTTATGAAATCCACACAGAGGTGGGGAAAAGGTCGGAACTTCTGAATTTATTGGCATCTCAATAGCCGAGACAACGTTGGATCAGTAAAGCACTGTACAGCTCACCTGACTAATCAAAAATCCTAACACAAAAAAAGCCAGACAACACTAGTTTTGCCGGCAAGAGACATATTAAGTTGTTTCACACACCTAATAGAGAAAAATAAAGCTAAACAAAAAAATGGTGGAAGACTTCCTATAGTTCCCAACTGGCTTCTCAGATTTCCTTTCCATTCACTTAAGTGGATATCTCACTGGAGAATGCTGATGGTACAAATGAGAAACATTACCCATAAACAGACCACTCACAAAAAGAGATGACTTCCAAAAGAGTAAACAGAATGTCACAGACATGCACTGATGTTAAAGCTTAATCTATACTGTGGAGCGTGATATTTCTGACAGTTAACCTTAGGATGCAGGAACTAGCAGGTGACTTGCATTCCCACACATATTTGACTTTGAAAAAGGGAATGGGAAAGGAACCTGATACAGTCTAGAGATAGTTCCAAAAACTTACCAGGGGGGACCCCCAAAAAGAAAGGATTTATCTTTTGGAGAGCAGGACCCTTGTACTACAGACTTCCCCAGGTAAGTGTTCTAGGTAAGTGTTCTAGGAACCCATCAGCATCAGTGTACCAGCTAGCATTGTGAGAGGCTGTGCTCGACTTTGGTGTATATATATATATATATTTTTTGAGATTCTGTCAACACGTTTCCCCATTTCATCATGATGGGTGATTTACTAGCATACCTGCCCACACCTCACAGATTGTTCAGCAATTTTTGACCAAAAACGACATGACCCCCCCCCATGCTCCACCCTCCCTCTTCACCAGATCTTGCCCCGAACAACCTTTTTTACCCCCCCAATAAAAGCAGTCCTCAAAGAGAAACGTTTTGCTGATGTGGAAGAGGAGAAACCAAAAAATGGCAGAAGCACTAAAAGACATCAAAATTCACAAGTTCAAAAGCAGTTTGAGCAGTGGAAAAAAGTGTCTCAAAAGGTATATTGCAACAAATTGAGAGTACTTTGAAGGTGACTGAAGTTTAAAAATGTAAGAATAAATGCACAACTTTTTATAAATAAATTCTGGGTTTTATTGGGTTCATAGATCCCCCTCATAGACTGATGCAGCCAGGAAAGTTTTTCTTAAGGTCTATTAAAATCTGAAAATGCCTCCTCCAAACAAAAAAAGGTTAAATTAGGCCTGAATAAAACAAATTTTTTTCCTTCCAGGCCCCAGTCTGGACATAAAGAATGTCTAATCCAAAGACCAGAACTGGACAAAACAGGATATTCTAATACTTTATTATGACCCTGTCAACAGTTTCTTCAGAAAGAATCCTCATTGCAACTGACCCATTAAAGAACATCAGTCATTTTCTCCAAAACGTTCCTGTGTTAAGAGTTGCAAAGGAGGTTAGAATAATTTAGAGCAAAATCCTCAAGTTACTGATGAGGAAATAGGTCCAGAGAAATTAAGTGACTTGTCCAAGGTCACTCACCTAATGAAGGACACAGACTGTGTTAGAGCCCAAGATCGCTGGCTTCCAAGAGCTGTTTTTTCCATTGTATCATTCAAGATAGCACAAAGTTACTTTCCAAGAATTCAGATAAACTTTGATAAACAAAACAAAACAAAAAAAATGTGGCATTCAAGTCCCTTCCTGTAAGGCAGTACTGGAGATAGTATTTATATAAGGGACACTCAGATAAATGTCTACAACACAGAATTTTTAATTGATTTTTAAACATAAAAAGCTACCTAAATAATGACAGAAATTAAGATTATTAGATGTCCAAAGTGTTCGGGAACGAAAAGTCTTGTCCCACTGCTCAGTAGCAGTATTAGGGCATTACATTTACACCTTCTTAGGTATATTTTCACCCAAACTTAATGTTTCAATCGGCCCCACAAGAAAACGGCTGCCTTTGGGGCTTACCATTCAGTGATGCAAGAGGGATGCTGGCTAGTGACAAATGCTTGAGAGGGATGGGGAGAAGATCATACTTCCATAACATTTCTCTTTATTTTCCTTCTTTATTTTAAAAATGACAAATCTGAAGACATTTTCCATCCCATATAATAATGTGTCTCACATAATACTGGTTATAGGAGGATGCACAACACAAACCTAGCAAGCTTTCAAAGTCAATTTGCTCAGCCTAACTTGATGGGCTGTCACTTGGACTGTCAATGATGGAAAAACAAATCTGGGAGAATACAGCAGCATTTCCTCCAAACCTCGGAAAGGAACACACTACCGGAGCCCTTGCCATGACTCTCGAGATTCTCAGGCTTTGCAAGCTGTAGTCCACGTTTTCATTTCACTCTGAGCTCCCCACAGCCTCAGAAGATCAGTGTTCCTAGATCTAGCTCAGGTGCTTTGCAAATAAAGTGCACGTACACAACCTAAGGCACTTTCAACCCACTGACCCCAAAACAACGCAAGCCACAGCTCTTGCATTTCCTTCCCCCTCCCCAACTGTAAGAGAGGCGAGAATGGCACGCCAGCCCCATCAGTCCCGCAGCCACGTGCTGCCGCTCCCTTCTGCTGGCGGGTTTCGAGACAGGAAGATGAAGGAACGTGGCCTCGTAGTAAACCGTAGTAGAGACAAGGGAAACAAAATGGGGCACGTCACATGGTCACGGCCCGGATTTTTCTCAATTAAAAATAAGAGGAAGTGTGTGCTTCCGGCCCCTGCCAGTGGGCTCGGTGGACTTTTTCATTCTTAGGATTCTGGTCTAGATGCAAGAATATGGCTCTGTCAGGGGGGTGCATTGAGAAGCGGGTATCTGGCTCAGCTCGGCGGACTCCAGAGGAGAAGGGGCGGACGAAGGCGGTTGAGAGGAGGCGGCCCAGGGACGCCCGCCCCGCCCCCGCCTAAGGATCCCAGGCCGCCGCCCCCGCGCCGAGGCCCCGCCCCGCGTCTGCTGCAGCTCGGCCGTTCCACGCGCTAATTGGCTATGGAGGAGGCCAATCAGCACCCAGCCTCTCCGCCAGCCCAGGGCCAGTAGCCACGCTGCGAACTCGAGGGGCGGGAGGCTCGCTCGCCACCGCCGACCACGCTGCCCCGGGAAGGGGTTCGGCAGCCGGGACCGCCTTGCTGCAGATTCCCCACCCCCAGCTAAAAGGGGGCTTGAAGGAGGGAGGGGGAAGCCAAGCGCCAAATAAAGGAGGAGGAATGCAGGAAGCGGAGGTGACCCGGAAAAGGGAAAGTGCCAGAGCCGCCAGGGTTTGCGCCAGCCAAAAAGGCCACACAGCTAGGGAAGTAGGGGGAGAGATGGAGAAAGGGGAAGGTAGTCTGGAGGCGCAGAACCCTTTGAATCACAAAAGGGAAATAGAATGAAAGAGAAATGCAAGATTTTTTTTTAAAGGGGGAAGGTATAACAAAGAATGACAAAAACCAAAAACTGAACCCAAACGGGATGGCTCAGGTGTGTGTCTTTGCGGTAGCCTGCTGTATCTGTCCAGCTGCAGTTTCAAAGCTAAAATTTGATGCCGGTGAAAGGCAGCGAGGTTGTTATGATCGAGTCTGAGAGGCCCTTTTTAGGCTCTCAGTTTACTCTCTTGCAGAGAGTGGGCCACAAGAACTGCGAAATTTTGAAAAGGAGCAAAAAAAAAAAAAAAAGGCAACGCCAGGAACACGAAATAAGAGGTGGGAAACAAAGGGAATGGAAGGGGTAGTACAGGAAAACTAGCAGGTCAAAACTAAGTTAGAGAATGCACGGAGATTGACAAGAGAAGAAGAAACAAAATGCTGCTGGACTACAGTATAGGTATAGCAGAAAGGCATCCAACAAGTCCTGAACTCCTGAAAGTAATGCTTCACAAATATTCTCCTCTAATAGACAATGACAAATATTAAACAATCCGAGATGTTTAAAACAAGAGGTCAGTAGGAAAAGCATACCCCTCCCTCATCGAATCTCAATTCCTTTCACCATGTTTCGAGTTTTACCTGAGATATCAGGAAAAGAGGCAAAGACAGCAATTGCTGACAAGTGAGAAAAACGTTTTCACAAACTAACATACTCATTCAGAGCAGAAGCTGTTTGCCACTCACAGGTCTGACTTCTTTTTGTTTCAGATGATAATTGACTATCAAATAACATCTTTAAACTCAACAAGGCAAGCAAGCAGAATTGAGGATGTAAATGTGCTAGGTAGCATTTGGGGCCCCATTTAAAACACAGACACACAAACATTTACATCTTACAAATACACATTGTAAAATTTTCCTGGCATAATGCAGTCAAAGTATGGTCTACTGCTACTCCAGAATTATTATGCGTATGATTATTCCAGAATATTATATTTCCCCAAAATAAGGTAAAAATAGAAGGTTGGAAGTTATTGGTTTTGTTTGTTTTTTAAATATATTCTCCACCTAAGGAGAATTTTACTTCAAAGCCCTTTTTAAAAATGAAAACTCCATTTGGTCATCGATTTTTTTTCAGCATGAGCATCATTTATTCTACTCTATAAAAAGAAACCTATGCAAGTAAGAAAACAGATGAGAAAAAACTCATTGTTTCTTATTCTCTTCTTTCATCTCCTTTAAAACCAAAACTTTAGCTCTGCTGTGTTTGTTTCCTTCAAATTCTCATTACTGTACTTTATCAATGAAGCACTTTATAATATAAATAGTTAAAGTGTTACAGGGATTCCAATTCCCAAAATCATCATTTGAAATAAACAAAATATGTATTGTTGATGTTGACACACACAATTAAATCTCTCATCTAATGAAGGATGAAAACAAATGTTGGAATAAATGCTGATTCAATAAATGCTTTTTATAACATCACCTAAAATCTTAATTTGAACGTTCAGACACTTTTACCTTGTTCTACAAAATAGAGAATGATATGGATCAAATATTGTAAACAGATCTTCAAGGAGACTGTGACCACATACTAAACAAATTCCTATCAATAGGAACCCAAGGCACAAATTAACTTCTTAAGAACAGACACATATTAAGAAAAAAATAACACTTTTAAAAGCTCATTCTGTGTAACATATACACAATTCACAAGATAATCAGTTTGTCAAAATAAAATGTTTCCAAATGCTGGAAACTTCTGCATTGCCAACTCATCACATTATTTGCAAACTATACTCCTTTCTTCTACCTACAATTATGACCACCAGAAAACAGGCTCAACAGAAGAAGAGCAGACTAATTTCCTATTACAAGTGGTTTTCATTTTCAATATAGCTTTAGCTAGAGAAGACCTAAAAGCCGACTTTCAATATTTATTGAGGTGTCTACTCTTGAACTTAAAGGCAAACAATAAATATCTTAAAAGTTAAAAGACTACACAGTTTAACCCTTACATTCATTGCAAAACAAAGCAAAACCTCCATGTTCCTGACTTAATATGCCTTATTTTCCACATAAAAATGTTATGTAATTTTACAGAAACACAGTAGCCCCCAAATGATATGTGTGATGTCTCAGTGCAAGAGACGCCTGTAAGGCAGACATCCTGGGATCTATAACTCTTAACTAATAATGAGCCTCAGACACATAGAGTTTGCTGCATATCCTGTATAAAAGAGGCCATGCCTGTGGGATGGGGGAAGGGGTCAGTGTATGAATAATATTTCACAAATCCTGATATGGAACCAAAAGAAAAGGTCACTCATAATTACTTTCTTGAGAGATCACAGATAGGTTCTTCTTTCTCATATGTAGGCCTAAAAAGCTCTTATTCCCGAATCTTTTTAAGGCAGCATGAATAGAAATCAATGTTTCCCGCAGCTGTTTACGTTGCCTTGGTATTGTGAAATCACAGAACAAAAATACACAGAGCAACTCGATAAGATCACCCTTAGGAGCTCTGATAAACTATCTTAAAGGAAGGGTTTAAGACCTTATATTAACAAATACTTTTTGTACAATTGTTCTTCCAGAGACTGACCTAAATAGTCAAAAGAAAAATTCAGTGAAGAGATCAAGGTTCTTATATGGGAATTTCACAAACCCCAGAACTGGCATTCTAGGATCTAAGTTTTTAAAATACTACAGTAAGTACTACACTTGAAATTCTCAAATGAAAAGCCCTCCTGTGGCTGCTCCTACATGTTTATTTGACTGTCTGCCAGGTGTCATTGTGGGGTGACCATCTTGTGTGCCCTGAGAATGTAAGTGCACTCTCCTTGAGGAAGCAGTGGGAAAGAGTGGGAAGGGACAGAGGCGAAGAACAGAATTCAAGCACAAGGTTAAAAGCAGTTTTGTCTTCTGACTTTGTCACCATGAAACGCACCTGCTGTGATGTCCAGTTGAGCTACTGGCAGTCCTCTGGCTGCTTCTGGAAACTGATGCTGGCATAGGCGCTTAAATCCTCACTGGAGCGGCGGGTGGAGCTGCTCTCACCGCTGCCCAGGGGCTGATGAGGGGGTGTAGGTGGGGAAGGCTGCGGTTGAGGGGGACGCTCCTGAGGGCGCTGTTTGAAGTCCTTGACCAAATCCAGGTCTATGTAGTTAAGACCATTCTCCAAACCCCCAGCAGCCCCACATACTTGGGTCGGCTCCTTAAGGGCTCCCCCAAGCTCCCCAGGCCTCAGCCAGACGTTCTCAAAAGAAGCAGAGCTGTGGCGTTTTACATCCTCACTGCTGCTGCCGCCACTGCCCCCTATGGCAGCCCCTGCTCCGAAGGGCACCGTGTTGCTTGCCCGAGTGGCACTAGGTGTAGAGGAGAATGTCTCGGAGCTATGCCTCCTCCGGCACCCTTGCGGGTCTGCCCGGATCACTTTGGCACTCTGGTTGCAGTTGGGACTGAGGTTCACCCGAGTGAAGGCGCTCATGCCCCCGGGTCCCTGTGGGCCCCCCAGCAGGGATGAGCGGGTAGCCAGCTCAGCTGCCCCTTGAGGCGCAGTGGGGGAAGTAGCGGCTACGGAGGATGAGGCAGGTGCAGCTGCAGTGGCCCTGGGCAGGCTCACCTCCTCTGAAGCAATGCCTGTCCGCATGTCAGCATAGCTGACAGGGGCAACTGGTGACGTGTCCACGTAGCTCTGACGGGGACAACTCATCTGCATGGTCATGTAGTCACCCCGGCTGCTGGGCACCGCCCGGGTAGGCCTGCAAATGCTAGCAGTCCCAGGAGGTGCAGGACCCACTCTGCCCATCTCGACCCCGGCGCTCTCCTGCCACGTTGCCCTCCGGCCCGGCCCCAGATCCATTTTCATGTACTCCTCAGTGCCAGTCTCTTCTTCTCTGGGAGCTGGCTGGAGCTGGGATGGACACCTGACAGAAGGTGAGCTGTGTGAAGCCACAGGGCCAGATAAGTAGGCAGGCTGATCACTCCCAAATTCAATATTCACATATTCCCCTGGGCTCTTGGGCTCTGGAGGGTGCGGCAGAGGAGGCTGAGGCGGCTGCTGCTGCTGCTGCTGCTCACGGGCCCGAGGCAAGGTGCTGGCCTTGGGATCTCCCAGGGACAGCCTTGTGGGCCGAACCAAGCGGTTGTTGGTCTGGGCAGCTGTGTCCACCTTTCGAGGCAGATGGGACTGCAGGACCTGATGGTGGGGATGTGGGAGGCCAGGCTCCGGCCTAGCACCACAGTATCCCCCACCCAGGCTGTCACTGCTGGTGGATGAGGAAGAATCTTCTGCTGTTGTAGCATAGAGAAGGCGACCAGAGCTAGCGGAAAGGCGGAGGTGCTGGTGCCGGGCACCCTCCTCCAGCTCCCCAGGGCGCTGGGTGTGCTTAAAGGACCTTGGCAATGAGTAGTAGGAGAGGACTGGCTTGTGCTGGGGGTCCTCAGGCCCATAGTAGCAGTCAGAGGGGCTGCTGGTGTTCGAATCCCCCACTGGCGACATGTTCATGTAGTCACCTGCACAAGGCAAGAGCTTGCCACCACTGCTCTCCACTGGGGGTTTGGGATGAGGCAGGGCATGAGAGTGGTGGACCCCTACCCCATTTGTCCACAGCTTCCCATAGCCGCTCCCCGAAGGAGCAGCACTGCTGCTGCTGCTGGGTCCACCTCCAATGTCGGGGGAGCAACTGCCACTGGGGGACATCATCATGTAGCCATTGGGGTCCACTCTCTGGGGATGGCGTCTGATGGGGTTGATGATCTGCTGTGGAGCAGACACGCTCTTGGGGCTCATGGGCATATAGTCCCCACTGCCCTTTCGGCTGCCCGGCACTGGGGCCACCCCTGGGGACATGGGCATGTAGCCATCATCAGTGTGGAGGGTGGAGCTGTCCGGACGATGGTGGCCCCCCCGACGCTCCAAGGGGTGCATTTCCAGACCCTCCTCGGGGTAGGAGTGGGTGGGCACGAAGGCGGAGTGCCGGTGGCCCGGCAGTCGGCCTCCACTGCCACCTCCTGGTGGGTAGGCAGGCATCATCTCTGTATACTCCTCAATGGAAGCCACTGAAGACTGGGATGGAGTCTTCTGGTGGGAAATAGTAGGGGACGTGCCTGCCGAGTGAGTTCTCTTCCGGAATCGATTATCCAGATCTGCAGCATTGGCTGCTTCATCCCCAGCCAAGGCTGGACTCGTGCCCAAGCCAGCTCCTAGGATGTAGCGGTGGCCATTGCTACCGCGAGACAAAATGTAGTGACCGTTGGGGGCGGTCAGGGTAGAGGCTCCCTTGCCACCCATGCAGATATAGTTGCTCAGCTCCTCTTCACCGCGGGCTGGCGGGGTGTGGCCCAGGGAGTCTGGAGTGACACTGCGGAAGGAACTTCGGAAATCGCAGGGACTGGAGCCATACTCATCCGAGGAGATGAACCCGCCATCGCTGGGGGAACCGGACACAGAAGCACTAGACCGCCGTGGGAAGAGACAGTCCGAGGTGGAGCCGTGGCCACTGGTGCTGCTGGACGACAGACTGACCGGGCTGGTGGCCGAAGGCGAGCAGCGAGAAGATGGCATGGGGATGGAGCGGCTATGGTTGAGTGGCGGGTGTAGCCGGGCGCTGCCGCGATGCCGGTGGGCGTGGGTCCTATTGGTGCTGGGACTCACAGGGCTGCCGTCCACTGAGGCCGGGCGGGACATGGTGCCTTCCCCGTCGCTGGAGGCGCGGACGCGGAAGGAGCCTGGCTTCCCACCCACCATGCTGGCTGGGGAGGTGGCGGTGATGCTCTCGGTGCGCGAGCGGCGGGTCAGCCCCACCTGGCTGGGCGGGGGGTTGTTGAGATGGTGCCTGCGCAGGGGGACGCTGATAGGGTTGGAGCAGTTGGACGACGACTGGCTCTTGCTGCGAGGACGGAACTCATCGCTCATGGCCCGCATGGCCTCCAGGATGGTCTCGTGCATGTTCTGGGCCACCACCGAGTCATCCACCTGCATCCAGAACTCGCCGGGCCCCGTCACCGCAGAACGGCCCACCTCAATGAAGAAGAAGTTCTCCGAGTGGCCGCAGCGCCTGATGTTCATCAGCTGCAGCACCACAGCCGCTGCCTCCGAGTTCAGCTTCACGAAGCTGATGGTCTTGCTGGTCAGGCAGAGGCGGTAGATGCCGATCAGGTTCTTTGTCTGACCCAGGCCCTTGGGCTTCAGGATCACCTGCCAGACCTCTTTGAACGCCGGTCCTGGAGGCACATCCCCGTAGCTCAAGTCCTCCCCAGCCTCGCCGAGGCCGGAGCTGCCGCTGCAGCTGCCCCCGCCGCCTCCCACCCCGGGTGCCGTGGCCCCGTCGTGGTGGCCCTTGGCGCGGTTGTGCAGCTGCAGGAGAGCCTGGTACCAGCTGTCTTGCTCCGCCTCGCTGTCCGCAGCGATGGCAAAGTGCTCGTCCCGAGTGTAGAGAGCCACCAGGTGCTTGTTCTTGGAGTCAGCCCGCTTGTTGATGTTGAAGCAGCTCTCGAGGGGAATCGAGCGTTTGGGGGCGCTCGACTTGTGCCGCCACTTCTTCTCGTTCTCGTAGTACTCGAGGCGCGCCGGGCCCCCAGCCTCGCTGGCCGCCCGCAGCACGAAAAAGCGCTTGTGCATGCTCTTGGGCTTGCGGAGGTAGCCCACCTTGCGCACGTCCGAGAAGCCGTCGCTCTCCGGAGGGCTCGCCATGCTGCCGCCGCCACCGCCGCCGCCGCCGCCGCGCGGAGGGAGATGCCGAGAAATAACCGGGTGGGGGGCGGAGGCTCCTCGCCGCGGCCCGGAACATGCAAACAGGGCTGGAGGCAGCAGAAACCCCTACTCTGAAATCCACGCCGCTCCCCGCGCCGGGGAGGGGCAGCCCAAGAGGACGCAGCAGCTGCGCCAGAGAGATAACCCGGCCGGAGTTTACGGGCGTTTTACGCCCTGGGGGGAGGCGGTGCGTCCGGGTTGAGTGCGGTCCCGGTCCTCCGAGAGCAGAGTCTCCCCTCAGCCGCCCAGGCCGGGAAGGAGCAGAGATGCATCTCTCGCCGCCCCGGCTGGAGTCCGGCGCAGGGAGGTGGCGGCGGCTGCGGCCGAGGGTCCCTGCGTTGCCCCTCCAGGCGCGCGCCTTCCCTCCTGAGTTCTCCTCTGGAAGTAGCGATTCCCGAGGCAAATTAAATATCCTTGGGCAGGGGGAGGCGGGTTGCCAAGTCCCAACGTTGCACGGGGTTCTCCCTCCTCCTTCGCCGCCTCCTCCGCCTCCTCCCACCCCCCAACCGTCCCCGCCGCCACCAGCCGCCCAAATACCAGCTCAATCTTGGAGACCGCGGCGCTGCGGCTGTTGCTGCTGCTGCCGCCGCCCGCGGACGCGTCCTCTGCAGCCCCCACTCGGGCCCATCTCGGCGGGCGGAGAAAGTGCCTTTTCCACGCGAAACGCTACTGGGCAGCCAGGGGAGCCAGGGACGGGCCGGAGGGACAGGCTCATCCCTGCCCCTCGCTCCAGTTGGCAGGGGAGAAGGGGAGGGGAGAAGGGCGGGTGGCGAGGGGGGAGGTTTGGGAAGGATTCGGGGAAAACGCCTGTTCCCCGGGAGGCGCTGCCGCTGCAGTTACTTCTCCCCTCCTCCCTCCTCCTCCTCGGAGAGTTGCCGAGAGCCCCAACCAAAACAAGCGGCGGCGTCTGGCTCCGCGCGCCGGCCCCCTCCGACCGCGCCGCCGTCTCACTCGGAGGAGAAAAACACGTGACGGAGCCTCCGCGCTCGGCAGCCGGGCCGCAGCCGCTGGGAGGCTCCCGCCTGGGTCTCTACATTCCGGGCCGAGCCCGCCCCGCGCCCGCCCCTCTCCGCCCCCCGGCCGTGCCGCGCGGCGCCCGCGCCCGGCCAGGCACCGCGCGAGGACAGCGCCCCTGCGCGGCCGCCCGCTCCGGAGCAGCGCCTCCCTCCCCGCGCGCCACCCAGGACGCCCCCGGCCCGCAGGAATCCCCGCGACGGGCGCGGGCGGGGGTGTTTGGGTGGCTACCCGAAAGCACGAGGGGAGTCTGGGAAAATGGGAGGGGGGCGAGCTCGGGAAGACGCAGGAGTGAGGGTGGGGGGCGACGGGGGGGCACTGCGGCTACGGAGCCCCGAGTGGGAGGGCCGGGGGAGGCGGGGGCGCGGGAGCTGGGCTGGATCTTACCTAAGCAGGTAAGATCGACCCTTCGGGAGGGAGGCTTCTAGTCAAGGTTTTTTCTCCCAGGAAATAGAAACGCCGGATTTGGGTTTCGGGGTGATAGGCCATGGTGAGATCTGTTTTTGCAAGATTTTCTGAGGGACTTCTGGGCCAGGCTTCCACCTTGGAATTCCCGCATTTGCGTGGTGCGGTACCTCGGAGGAACAGAAGGACACGCAAAGGCAGTGATTGGGGAGTTATGGTCACTCCAAAAGAACAGGAATCCCTCAGAAGCGTCTCACGTCTGGCGCTGTGGAATTACTTATTGATCAATTAGGGAAAACGTGTAAATATCAGTTTCTACCTTTCTTTCCCTTTGCTCATCCAAGCGAGAGGGGATTCCCACCTAAAGGTGTGGGCATTTTTGAAGGCGGGGATGAGATGCCTCCTTACCCTATTCCTAAATCTGTGATTTAAAAAATCTGTTAGGGAGCTACATAGGGTTCATAAGGCCAAAACCCTACTGTGCAAATATTGGCTGAAATGTTTGTTTCACACACAGATTCCACACCCATTGAACCACCCTACGAATTTTTAACCTTGACCTCAAGGATAATCGGGAGAGAACATGGATGGTGCCGGCTTAACTGTACAGGAAAATGGGTACTTCATGAGTAGAACAGGTCAGCAGTCTGGTCTCCTTGGAGAGCCTCTTACACGGTTATATTGCGGAATTACTCTCACCACAGGCAAACGCTCCCCGAAGTTTTTTTTGTTTTGTTTTTTAAGCTGACCTATAAACAAGCAGTTTGTCCCTGCTTGTTCAGCTGTCATTAAGGACCTACAGATATGACGTTTGTCACTGTTTCATGCTATCTTGTTTTTCTACTGGATTCCTGGCCTTTTGAGGTTTCCGCCCCCTTTCTACGCCGGGACCCTCCTTAGCCTCAGTTCTCCAGCACTGCAGGAGGCTAGCAGAGAAACGCAGCAGTCCGGGCGCTGGGCATGCTCAATGGCCAGGACTGGCCGGGCGGCCCGGGAGCGCGTCTCGACCTAAAGCTGGGTGAGGGGCGGGGCGAGCTTTCTGAGGAAGCCTTCTGATTGGTGAGGCTTCCTGTCCTTCAAGCCTGGCACCGCAGGAGAGGAGGTGGGGAGACGGGGGTGAGGGTGCCAAGGTAGGTTGCAAAGCGTAGTATTTTATTTAAAAAAAAAAAAAAAAAAAAAAAGGAGAGGAAGGAGGAAAAGAACCACAGGCGCCATTCAGAGGCGTGCGATACGTGAATTGGGGAATCGGGCATCTGCAGAGGGGCTACTCCCCACCGAAGTCTGGGAGCCTTTCATTTCTCCTCTCACCTTCTCGTTCCTTGCCCTCCTTCAGCCTCGTCTAACCTGGTCAATCTATAATTTGAGTACACATGTTGAGTTAAAAGCCCTCCCTTCTTTTCCTCTGACAGCTTGGTGATGTGGGCACACGTGCCCACTACAGCAAGGCTATAAATAGCAGATACTTGGAAATGGTAGCCAGGCGGCAATCACAGTGACCGAAATTCTAAGGGTATAGACTGCTTTATGGGGGCGGGGTAAGGAGATGCGGAATAGAGAAGCCTGAAGTTAGTGGAAAAACTGACTGTGTGCCTGTTTTTACCCCAGGCAAGAAAAAGGAAAGATAATAAAAGGGTTGTTTACTAGTAACAGTGTAATCTAGATAAGGCCAAAGGGCTTTTTACAGGTTTGATGTTTCGCGCTGGGGTGGGGGTGGTGAAGTATTTCACATTTTGTAGGAAAACAATTCAAATCCGTAGACTTTTACTTTTCAAATAGCCCCGTCCCTACACCTGCCCCACCCCCAAAAAAAGAAAAATTAAAGGACTATATTTCTGTGGGAAACAAAACACTCATTCCTGGAAGGGGGGGGGTTGGAAGATTTATTTAATTGGCAAATATTTTACAATAATTTTCACAAAAGGTTAGGATTTTAATCATATAAAACTATGATTAAAAAAGCTTTTAAAAAATTATGTTTCCCAGTGGTGAAAAATTTCTGCTTTTAAAAATACTTCAGTTGCTAAAATATTCAACAGAAATTATTAAATAAAACTGATTGCTGTGATAAATTCTGTTCAGGCCGATGGGTTTCATATGGAAGATAATCACTGATCATAGGATGTTATTACCATTTTTTGCTACTTGCTGATGTTTTACTACCAGTGTTAAAGGTGGTTAATATTTATTAAAATTATACTATAGTAAGTTCAGTTGTTCTCTACTTTTTTATTAATGGATTGAGATAATTCTGGAAATGCAAATTTACATTTGGTTCATATCACAGGATAGAAAGAGACCCTTTGTGGAGTCTAACTGAAGTAATGCCGAGCAGGTATGAGTATTATCCTGTCACCTAAGCTAAATTAGTCTTGTGGTGTACTGTAATGAAATACACTATGAAAAATTTACTCCTCACTGAAAATTCACAGGAATGGAAAAGCAACTCATTACCAAAATATGTTGCTCAATGCTGCCATCTATAGGACAGTTAGAGCAAATCTGTGTAATAAGCTAAAGTGCATTTTAAAAGAGGGCTGAAATAATGATTCATCAAAACGTTGTTTATCAGTTCCAGGCAGCTTTTGACAGACTCCTTTGGGTTTTCAAGGCATAGAATCATATCGTCCGCAAAGAGGGGTAGTTTAACTTCCTTTTTTCCTATTTGAATACCCCTGATTTCCTTCTCTTGCGTAATTGCTCTGGCTAGGATTTCCAGCACTATGTTGAACAGGAGGGTATTCTTGCCTTGTTCCTATTCTTAGGGGGAATGCTTCCAACATCTGCCCATTGAGCCAAATGTTGGCTGTGGGCTTATCATAGATGACTCTTACTGTTTTGTGGAATGTTCCTTCTATGGGTAGATGTTCAAGGGTTTTTATCAAGAAGGGAAGCTGGATTTTGTCAAATGTTTTTTGTTTGTTTTTTGTCTAATGATATGATATGTGGTTCTTGTTTTTATATCTGTTAATGTATTGAATTATATTTATTGTCTTGCAAATGTTGAACTGGTCCTGCATCCCAGGAATGAAGCCCACCTGGTCATGGTGGATGATCCTTGAGATGTGTTGTTGAATCCGATTTGTTAGAATCTTGTTGAAAATGTATATGTCTTTGTTTATCAAGGATATTGGCCTGTAATTCTTTTTCCTTGTTGGATCTTTGACAGGTTTGGGTATCAATTAACTTCATAAAATTGATTTGGAGAGAATTCCATCTTTCTCGATTGCCTGGTATCAGCTCCCTTTAGGCACATCAGAGTAGGCAAAAAATTTTTTACCAAGTCCCCAAAAGTGAATGACTTAAAAGCTAAGATAGACAAATGAGACTTCATCAAACTGAAAAGCTTTTGCACAGCAAAATAAACCATTAGGAGAATAAAGAGATAACCCGCAGAATGGAAGAAAATATTTGCAAACTATACATCTGACAAAGGCCTAACATCCAGGACCTACAAGAAACTTAAATAAAGTGAAAGGAAAAAAAAACTCATTAAAAAGTGGTCAAAGGACATGAACAAACACTTCTCAAAAGATAACATACAAGCAGCCACACACATGAAAAAATGCTCAGCCTCACTAATCGTCAGAGAAATGCAAATCAAAACTACAACGAAGCCGGGCTCGGTGGCTCAGCCTGTAATCCTGCGCTTTGGGAGGCTGAGGTGAGTGGATTGCTGAGCCCGCGGGTTCGAGACCCGCCTGGGCAACTTGGCGAGACCTCATCTCTACAATAAATTAAAAAATCAGCCGGGCGTGGTAGTGCGTGCCTGTAATTCCAGTTACTCGGAATGCTGAGGTGGAAGGATCACTGGAGCCCAGCAGGTCAAGGCTGCAGTGG
>CAUYQG010090680.1:0-24393 GCA_963574415.1 Tarsius wallacei | reverse complement strand
GTATATTATATTAATGTTATTTCTAATGTAAATCCACCCTTGCACCCTTGGGAGAAACCCAATTTATTTTGTTAATATATTATTTAGAATATTTGTATTTATATTTATCCGTGAAACTGGCCTGGGTTTCAACCAGAATTCAGTGCGGGAAACAGAAACCAGTCAAGGTGAAATATGAAGGGATTTGATATAGAGAATCAGAGTCTTACAAAGTCACTGGGGTTATCCAAGGAGCAGGCGCTGTCTGAACTTCTTAGACTGAAGAAACACTCCCAAAGAAAACAGGAGTATTCCACCACCAAGGAGCGATGCCACTAAGTCTGGAGCAACCATTACCTCTGACGAAGAAGCCTGGAGCTGTTAAGAAACTGGAAAATGGTGCACCCCAAGCTGCTGTAGTATACAGAAATTTGCTCACCAGCAGGTGTTGCTTGTAGCTGCAGGAAGATGGCTTCCTCCTCTTTTGCACCTTCTAAATGTGGTGTGAGAGCCGCTCATCGGGAAATCTAAGTCATTGGGAAATCTAAGTCACACCTGGTAAGGGAGCCCGAGAAATGTAGTTTTTTGTTTTGCTTTGTTTTGTTTTTTCAGAGACGCGGTTCACCAAGTCGCCCAGGCTGGTCTCGAACCCCTGAGCTCAGGCAATCCTCTTGTCTCGGCCTCCCAATGCGCTGGGATTACAGGGTTGAGCCACCACGCCTGGCAAGAAATGTAGTTTTTAAGCTTCATACCCTCCTATAGAAAGATACTTGCATGAGTGCAAAATGTCAGTAGGTAACATCTTTCAGAGCAGTCTGTATTTTCTTTTATGACTTTATTTTGCCTTAAAAATCTGTTTTAACAAATATTAATATAGTTGTATTACATTTCTTCACGCTTGTATTTATTTGATATAATACTTTTCAACATTTACTTTCAACCTTTTGACTTGTGAGGTAGCGTTCATATAAGAGATTATGATACAGATATCTTTGTGGGGTGGGAGTGGAGGGGTCATTATTCAGTCTACCACAATCATGACTTATTTCCTCTTTTAATTTTTTACACGTACAAAATGTATTTAATTTGTATTGTATCTGGTTATCCTAGTAGAATGAATTGATTCTGTTTATTCCCAGTAGTGATGTCTGTTTCATTTTATGTTTTGTTTCCCATTTTCGTTTCATATTTCCTGAAACTCTACCTGTGGGATGTTTATACTTAGGAGAAGAGTGTGCTCATCTGAAAGAAAATTTCATTGGCTTCTACTAGACAACTGAAAACCCACTTTAAATTTCAATTCCGAGACTGCTTTTTTAGAACTGTGCAGACGGTGTTAATCCAGTCCCCAGACACATATGATGACCAACCTTTGGGTACACATTCTTGGGAAAAGTGTTTTAACCTTCACTCATAGACAGAGCTGAGTTATTTTCTTTGTCATACGCGTCTGTGGCTTAGAGTTTATTTGAATATTCCTTTACCTGAGGTTATAGTTCTTTCTGAGTCAAAACTTTTATAAAAGGCAGTCTCCCATTTGGCTTTCCATACTCTGTACTTCTCAACTTTTTTTCCTTATTTTTCTCAGAATGGCAATAAAACACCGCATGTGCTTCCAAGGAACCTTACCTTTCCAGATTCCCTCTTAGACTGGGGGGAAAAAAACTAGTGCACCTCGTCAAAGCGAAGGTTCAGGTGGAGTTCCCAGAGAACAGAAGTCACGAAGCCAAGAAAGATGGTCCAAAGAACGCCAAAGAAATGTTAAAAACAAACTTGCTGAGATATCCCTCATCATGTAAAACACGGTAGTTCTAAAGAAATATAGAAATGTTAGGTATTGTGATCGAGAATCAGAAAACTTCAGAATTGGTATGTTGAACAGCAATGACAGGCAAGTATTTGGGAACATGAAGGCAGATGTTGAGAAAGATTTCATGCAGACATATCTGTGTGGGCAGATGGCTGGTGGGGAGAAGAGAGGGCTTTCCAAGGAATAGAAAAAAGTCTGGGACAGATGCCAGGATGGTAGAGGTAGAAGAAGACCGGTCAATAAGGCCAGACCCACTGAAATGAAGGGTTAATTCTGGTCATTAGTTACGGAGAAGGCCTGATAGGGAAGCGGAACCCACAGAGAATCTGGAATGCCTGATGGCATTACTACCATTAGTGTTAGAGGTCGTGTTCTAGTTTTCATTTTGAAATAAAAAAACTGAAGTGATAATATTAATTTAAGTAAATATTAGCAATTTTATTTTGGACTGTGTTAAAATAGTCACATGTGTATATCTGAGTACACATATACATTCACACATATAGTACACATTCATGTGTGTATATAAAATCTCCCTGGGAGTTGGTATTGTTAACTCATTTCACTGACAAAATAACTAAGTCTGAGAAGTATTCAGCTGGCTTAGGTTGAACAACTAATAACAGAGGAGCTGGGTGAGGAAGCCTGGTTATATTTTTCCAGCTTCTGTTCTTGACCAGCATGACGGGTTATCTCCATCTTCTATGTCTGTTTCCCTCCATTCCTAGGAAAGCTTCAATGATTACTACCACAGTTAATTATATAAAAGTACAATACTAGAAAATATTCAGTGAAAATATAAATTAGCCAAGGTCAATGGATTAAACTTATTTGAAATAATTGTTGCATAGGGTTGGCGAAAGTCTTCGAAAAAAGAAGGTCCATGGTTTTATCTTAAATATATCGACTTCATCTGTACCAGAACGCTTCACTGTCTGTATCTCTAATGACATCTGTTAACCAATCGCCTGTTTTTTCACAGGAGGAAAAAAGCCTGCTCTATTCATGAGCTAGGTCAACAGTTTAAAGCATTCACTAGAAAAATGAAGAAAATTAACACAATCTGACAAGCTGTAGGAACTCTCAGGCAATGTGACATTTTAAACCAGTTCAGTGTGGAAAATACATAATTATTCCCCATAACTGTCAAATGAATATAGAAACCACTCTAAAAGCTGGTGAATAAAGTCAATCTGAGAGCAGCAGGAGCCATCAAACTGCTTGCATAATTCAAGACCTTGTAGAAAAAAATGTTTTCTTCTTTTTGTTCTTGTATATTCAAGGAATTTTAATTTCTGCTCTATTATCTTTTATTCACACCACCTCTCTCTATCTCCAACTCACTTTTGCCAAAATCCTGCACTAACACACACACACACACACACACACACACACACTTGCTTACTTGATTTCAATAACTCACAACGATGAGATTCACAATTGATTTCTGTTGATTCTCAAATTGATTTTATTAGCTAATGTGTTCCCCTAGATTTGTCATTTTCATTAAAAGCAGTAGAATATTAATGTACACAATATGTTTATTTATTATATTAACTAAAGTTATAGTTATTGTATTCTGTGGTTTTTTCATTGCTCTGGGGCATTTCTTATACCTTTGATTCTATCATCACCATTCTGTGTTTGCTGTTACTCAAATTTGCTTAACTTTGCACTTAATTTTTCTTGGCATGTGTAATTTCTATATCTCTCTATGAAGTCAGTTGTCTCTTTGTTATATCATTTCTTCCAGTAAAAATCATTACTTTATTTAATGAGTCTCCCTTTTAAAGAGCATAAATTAGTGTCCTTGAATTTGCAATACCCTAAATCTATTTTTAGCTGTTATAGTTTTAAATTCATGACATATGCAGCGATTGTATTACATTTTCTACGTGTGTGTCCTGGGGTGATCCAGCCATTATAGAGCACCATTCATTTGGAAACCTCTAACTGTATTTCCTCTTTAAAAAAAATAGGTTTTCCAAAGTAGTATATGAGGAATGATTCTGATTGATACTCAACATACTGGTTTTCCGTGTATCATAATCATAGACACTTGGTTTGGGGAACATATGTATTTTACCTTAAGATGTCATTCAATTTAAATAGGAATTTTGAATAAGTAATAGCTCATTTGCATAGAGCAGAATAGCATGGAAATGATCATGCTAGGAAGTTCGAAGTTACTAGCTTGAAACTTACGATTCAGAATTGCAGTGTCCATAATGCACACCAGATGGCGCCAAATCATAAGCGCTTTAAGACTTAAGCATGTAAAAGATGACCTTATTTCGATGGTAAATTCAGTGATGATAATAGCTACAGGTTCTTGGTTATCTATTTTGTTCTAAGCATTTTGTTTGGAAATCTACATATATAAAATCATTTACTCCTCATACCGTTTGTTAAAATTAGCTATTATCATCTACACTTTATAAATGAGATTCTTTCATATAACAATGTTTTATTGTCTTGCTTTTGTTTCAGTTTGAATTTTTTTGCATTTTGCAATGCTCCATTCACTATACTAAGGCAGTGATCTATATTATCCTGATTACAATTTTCAGTAACCCTGTGAGTTATGTTGTATTGCACTCCTTGCTTATAGATAAAGAAACTGAGGCTTAGAGAGACTAATTTGCTCAAGACTACCTGGTAAGGCAACTGTTGGTAGAGACAATTCTGTCTGAAGTTAAAACTTCCTATTTCACTAAGTCAAAGAAACCCTCGAGGATTTCAAAATAAGTCCTTTCCGTTTCTCTCTACCCGTCTCTCTTCACATGCGTTAAATATATAACATCTGAGGGTGACATCAGCAAGACGGCCAACGAGAGTTTCCTGGAGCTCACCCTCTCCACAGAAGAGGATAAAAACAATGAATAGGCAATTATGTTTCAACCAAAGTGACTGAGAAAGTCTGCTGAAGAGCCCCAGGGGAGTGTCAAAATCTCTGTAGAGTACAAAAACTCCAGATAACACCAAACAGAGGAGAGCAAAGTATCTTCCTCCTGCCACACTCTCCCCAACTGGGATCAGCTTTGAGTCAGAGGGAACATCTTCCTAGAAGAAAAAAGGTGAGCTGGAGAACCCTAGCGGTCTCTGTTACTTTCACGTACACCGGCAATCCTTGCTACACTCCAGTCCTCACAGACCCTGAATCCAGTCTGGAGAGCGGCTGGGAAGCTCTGCAGCCTCATTGTCCCTTAGTAAGAGCCCACTTGAGCACACTCTGCCCCTGCAATCAAAGCTGCTATGTCTTGGTGCCATCTTGAAACCAGACCCATTAGTAGAGTGTGTCCTGACCATGGGGGTCAGTAGCAACTGACTCTCTCCATTGCTGAAGCCCTGTCGTCATTCCTCCATGTTCACACAAGGGCCTGCAGAAACATGACCCCAGCTACCCAGAGCTTAGACCAGATGGAACGACTGAGCCCTTGGTGTCTGAACCCATATGACCTCCTCTCCTACCCCACCCCTCCACCCCCCTGTATGGCAGGGAAGCCACTAAATAGCCTGCAAGCCACCATCCCTGCACGGATCCATATCGCACAGCCAGCCAGTCCACTGAGCCTGTGCAAGCTTGCATCCGGCCTGACTGCTGGTCTTATGGCAGCCATGTTTCCAGGACAGACTGCTGCAGCCTGCCTGGAGCTACCTGCCCATGCATACTGATGCTTGGCCAGACAGCTGGTCCTGTAGTGACCCTACCCTTTTGGACAGACCTCCACAGAGCTACCTGGACCTGCCACACCCTTGCCAGCCTCTGACAGCAACCCTGCTGAGCAGTCCACCATAGAGTCACCTCATCCCACTTTTATCCATGAGTACTCATGCCTGGCCTCTGACAGCCAGCCCTGCAGCTGCCACTGCCTTTTTGGAAAAACCCACCAGACTACCTGTCAGCCCTCTACAGCTGCGCTTGTCTGGCCTGACATCCAGCCTGATGTTCTTGCCCTCAGCAAAACCACACTACCGTCATCATAAACACCTGAAGCCTAGGCTACTGAGGCAATCTCAGACATAACTGACAATGATTACAACTAAAGACACTGCACACAGACCACATTACTGAGACTATCCAGAACAAATCCCATGCTCCACATGCAACCGATACCTTAGGGTCCACCTACAAAATAAAAGTATTTCTCTAAAAGCTACTACATAAAATTAGAAGTGACTATTACACTATGTGTGCAGATATTAACATGGGGACAGAAGAAAGATGGAAAAAAAGCAAGCATGACATCCCAAAAGAGCATCATAATTCTCCAATAACAGATCCCAAATTAAGGGTATTTATGAAATCCCTGAAAAGAAATTCAAAATAATAATGTTAAGGGAATTCAGTGAGATAGATGAGAACACAGACAACTCAATAACATTAGAAAAATAATTCATGATCTGTATGAGGAATTCAACAGAGATAGATTTTATAAAAAAGAACCAAACAGCTGGGCGTGGTGACTCACACTTGTAATCCCACCGCTTTGGGAGATTGAGGTGAGAGGACTGCCTGAACCCAGGGGTTTGACAACAGCCTGGGTAGCTTGGTGAGACCTTGTTGCTACAATAAATTAAAAAACTAGCTGGGTGTGGTGGCACATACCTATTGTTACAGCTACTTGGAAGACTGAGGAAGAAGGATTGCCTGAGCCCAGGAGGTTGAGGGTGTGGTAGCCATGAGCATGCTATTGCACTCCAGCCTAAGTGACAGAGTGAGACTCTGATTCAAAACAAAAAACCAAAAAACCCCAAAACAGAAATCTTGGAATTAAAGGAGTCAATGAATTAAATAAAAATAAAAAGGAGAGCTTCAATAACAGATTACCTCAAGAAGAAAAAAGAATTTCTGAACTTGAAGATAGGTCTTCTAAAATAACCAAGTCAGAAAGGGAAAAAAAAGAATGAAGAAAGCCTATAGGATTTATGGGACACCATTAAATGAATAAATGTTTGCATTATAAGTATGACAGAGAAAGAAGAGAGTGATAAAAGCACACAAAACCTGTTTAACAAAATAATAGCTGAAAACTTTCCAAGTATTGGGAGAGATATGAACATCCAGATTAAGGAAGCTCAAGAGTTTTGCGTTAGATTTAACCCAAAAAGTTCCTCTCCAAAGCACAATAGAATCAAACTATAAAATATCAAAGATAAAGACAGAATTTCAAAAGCTGCAGGAGAAAAATGTCAAGTCACATATAAGGAAATCCTCATGAGACCATCAGCAGATTTCTTAGGAGAAACTTTGTCAGAATTAATGATCTATTCAAAGTGCTGGAGGCGGGGGCAGGACACTGTCAATCAGGAATACTATATACAGCAAAGTTATCCTTCAGAAAGGAAGAAGAAACTAAAGATCTCAGACAAGCCAAAGTTGAGGGATTCAGCACCAAAAGACCAATGTCTTAGACCATTTGCGTTGCTCTAAAGGAGCCCTTGAGGATGGATGATTTACAAAGAAAAGAGGTTTATCTGACTCATGGTTCCACTGGCTATACAGTAAGAATGGCACCAGTGCCTGTTTCTGGTGACAGCCTCGGGGTCTTTCACTCTTGGCAGAAGGCAAAGGGGAAACCAGCATCTCACATGGCAAGCGAAGGAGCAGGAGAGAGGGCAGGATGTGCTAAGTAAGCTTTTTTTTTTTAACAATCAGACCTTGTGGTAACTAAGAATGAGAGTTTGTGACCCTGAAAATGGCACTAAACCAATCATGAAGGATCCACTTCCAAACATCAGGCCCCGCCTCCGACATTAGGGTGATGTTTCTACGTGAGATTTATATACAAACTAAATCAAGAAGGTTTACAAGATATGTTTAAGGAAATGTTACAACTGGAAGCAAAAGTATCATAATTACTATCACAAAAAGATGTGAAAGTATAAAACTCATCACTTGAGGTAGATTTATAAATCAAGCTCAGAAAAACCTCCCTGATATGATGATGCTATGAAAATCTTACAACTCTCTAGTATGAAAGTTTAAAATCAAATAGTCAAAAACAACAATTAGTGTCTATATAATACACAGGCAATCATGAACAAAACAACAGAGCTGTACGCACCAAACTACCTGGCTTCAAAATACACTAGAAAGCTATAGTAACCAAAAGAGCCTGGAGGTGGCATAAAAAAATACACATTGGCTAATGGAACAGAATAGAGAACCTAGAGAAAAATGTATGTGTTTACAGCCAACTAATTTTCAACAAAGTTGCCAAGAATACTCACTGGGGAATAGACAAGCTCTTCAATAAATGCTGTTGGAAAAATTAGATATCCACAGAAGACTAAGACTGTACTCCTACCTCTCACCAAATACAAAAATCACCTGAAGATGGTTAAAGACTTAAATTTAAAATCGAAAACTATGAAACTACTAGAAGAAAATAGAGGAGATGCTTTACAACACTGAACTGGGCAAGGTCTCAAAAATGCAAGAAACAAGAACAAAAATCGACAAATGAGACTACATCAAACTGAAAAAGTTTTTGCACAGCAAACGATTGACAGTAAAGAGACAACCTGCAGAACCAGAGAAAATATTTGCAAACTATACTTCCAACAAGAGCTTTATATAAAAAAATGCAGCCGAGCTTGGTGGCTCAGCCTGTCATCCCACGCCTTGGGAGGCTGAGGTGAGTGGACTGCCTGAGCCTGCAGGTTCGAGACCCGCCTGGGCAACTTGGCGAAGACCTCATCTCTACAATAAATCAAAAAATGAGCCGGGCGTGGTAGCGCGCACCTGTAGTTCCAGTTACTTGGAAGGCTGAGGCAGAAGGATTGCGGGAGCCCAGCAGGTCGAGGCTGTGGTGGCTGGGAGTGGCCACTGCACTCCAGTCTGGGTGACAGTGAGACTCCAACTCAAAAAAAAAAAATGCATATGGAACTTAACAGAAAAAAGAATCAGATTTCAAAATGGGCAAAAGGCCTGAATAGACATTTCTCAAAAGAATACATTCAAATGAATAACGGGTATGTGAAAAAATGTGCAACACTGCTAATTATCAGGGAAAAGAGGGTTAAAATCACAATGAGATACTACCTTATTCCATTAGAATGGCTATAATCAAAAAGACAAAAGAAAGCAAGTGTTGGTGAGGATGTCAAGAAAAGAAACACTTGTACTCTTTTGGTGTGATTGTACATTAGTACATGCACTATGGGAAACTGCATAAAGGTTCCTCAAAAAACTAAAACTAGAACAACCATAGTCTAACCATCCCATTACTGGGTATATAGTCAAAGGAAATGAAATCAGTCTGTCAAAGAGATGTCTGCACTCCTATGTTTATCGCAGCACTATTTACAATAGCCAAGGCATGGAACCAACCCTAGTGTTCGTAAGTGGGTGGTTAGATAAAGAAAAGGTGTTATATACACACAATGCAATATTATTCAGCCATAAAAGAGAAAGAAATCTTGTCATTTGCAAAAACATGAATGGAACCAGTTGGATTGAATGCAGTTAAGTGAAAAAAACCAGATGCAGAAAGATAAAAACCGCACGACCTCACTTATATGTGAATTTTTTTTGGTTGATGTTATGGACAGTAGGATGATGGTTACCAGAAACTGGAGAGGAGACGAGGAAGATCCTGGGAAGAGGTTGATCATTGAGTGCAAAGTGACAATTAGATAGAAGAAATAAGTTCTGGAGTTCTATTGCATAGGATGGTAGTGATGGTTATCAGCAAGATATGGTATATTACAAAATAGGCAGAAGAGAGACTTCTGAATGTCCTTACCACAAAGAAGTGATAAAGGCATAAGGTAACAGTCACGCTAATTACCCATATATGTATTGAAACATCAAATTGTACCTCATAAATATGCACCATTATAATGTGTCAATTTAAAACATAAATACATATATTCATGTATATATACATAACATCTAGCATGTTAATTACATATGGCATATAGCAGTTATGGAATTAGGTTACAGTTTTTAAAATGCTCATTTTGTGATATAATAAAGTGATTCATAACAAGCTAAAAAGGAATTCAAACCTAAAGCCATTTTGCTTACAGGATTCTGGGTCATCTTAGAAATACAAAGATTAAGCTTTTTTGTATCAGGACCAAGAAAGTGCTCTAATTAAAAACAAAAACAATAAAACAGAGAGAGAGAGAGAGAGACTAAAAAGAGATTCGGGGTAATAATTAGAATTATTGTGACTTTAATAACAATTTCTTGATTCAGCTATTAGTGTATACCATTAAAAGCTAGAGTGTTTACCATATTTTAGCATTTTTCATTCATGGAGTAGAAATACCATGAATGAAATTTAAATTGTGACATTTAACATGTGATGGTAGCCCTACATCAGAGTATTTGCTAATAAGTCACCTGGGAAAAACATAACAGAATAGTCCCGATTCTAGCTGAAAAGATAATTATAGAATTAGAGCATCTGGACCAGGCTCGGTGGCTCAGCCTCTCATCCCATCACTTTGGGAGGCTGAGGTGAGTGGATTGCCTGAGCCCACGGGTTCGAGACCAGCCTGGGCGACTTGGCAAGATCTCATCTCTACAATAAAAAAACCAAAAAACTCCCCAAAAATCAGCCAGGCGTGGTAGCACGTGCCTGTAGTTGCAGTTACTTGGAAGACTGAGGCGGAAGGATTATGGAGCCCAGCAGGTTGAGGCTGGGGTGGCCGTGAGCATGCCACTGTGCTCCAGCCTGGGTGACGGAGTGAGACTCCGACTCAAAAAAGAAAAAAAAAAAAAAGACAGAACATGTGCTTTTGTGTCTTCTGGGTCCTCAGGATGAACCCATGCTTGGGATAAGGCTTTCTGCAGTAAATCATCAGATTGTCCTCTAAATTGGCTGAAGCCTGTGGACCCTAAGTTATAAGTAAGATCTCACAAGCTGCAGAAAGTTACAAGCAATATGATGATTCAATCGTCAAAATTTAGGCTAAAGACTTGCTGCGTTGGAATCATAAAGCACACTTGCTTTTTGATGAGGAGCTCTGAAGGGACCGGCACGCTGCTTGCACTGCGTGGCATGTCTTTGAACATCTGGCAAGTTGGGATTGTGTACCCAGTAAGCCCATGGCGGACTGTCATCGGCTTTTCCTGCAGGGCTGCCTGGGCTCGAGGTGAACTCCCTGGCCTCCGCAAGTGCTTCGTCTCCCTGACTGTCAAGGCAGACTCAAAACCTTTCAGGAACGCTTCAGAGTTTCCTCCTGCTCCAGCCTCCATCCTGTCGTCTCTGCCTGGAGGGACGTGTTAGTCTGCTAGGGCTGCTGTAACAAGGAACCACAGATGATGTGACTTTAACAACAGAAAGTTATTTTCCCCCTTTTTTGGAGACTAGAAGTCCAAGACCGAGGGGTCAGCGGGGTTGGCTTCTACTTAGGCCTCTTTCCTAGGCGGACAGATGACCCTCTTCTCCCCTAGTCTTCTGAGGAGTACACCAGTCGTTTTGGATTAGGGCACAACCACATGACCTCATTTGACCTTAACTGCCTCTTTAAAGAACCTCTCTCTTTTAGAACCTATCTATACAGTAGTATTCTGAAACACTACCGGTTAGGACTCCGACATATTAACTTTGAGGGAGACACAACTCATCTCGTAACAAGTGGTAAGGATTGTGATGCGACTGTGACTTGGGCTAGTGTTCTTTTTCTCCCTAATCTACGAGTCGGCAGGTGATGACGTTAATATCATACTCACATTTTATGTCCATTTCTTCACAGAAGGACTCATGGATAGAGTCACTTTGGGAACCTATTAATATTCATATAGTAAAATAGTATTTAAACATTAATTTACGTAATGTATGATTAATTAAAATTATTCATTTTACATACGAATTACTGATAAGCTATACCTTTATCATACATTCTGTGTAGATACACAAACGTGTATCCGTAGACACATATACACTCACACACTCACAGTAGCGGTGGGCTGGCAAGCCAGCTTCACTGTCCCTCACCACCCCCATCCCAGGAAAAACTCAGAAAAACAAAACCCTGTGGTGTATGAGTTTGCCAGCTTCTGCAGAGCAAACACTCTCATCTTTGCCAGTTTCAGACCATGACTACCGACTTGATTCTACCTCTGAACACAGAGTCTGGAAGAAAGGAACATAGTTGCGTCTCACAACCTGACAGAAGCCAGCTCAGCTCTAGGACATGCACATACACATTTGAGTGTGTGTTGTGTGTGTGTGTGTGTGTGTGTGTGTGTGTGTGTATTGGAGGAGAATGTAATTTTTCTTGCCTAAGATGTCTACGCAATTGCCTCAGTTCTATTCTTTGTTCTTCTTATGGCTGCAACTCTGTGTCGACACCTCCTATGCTATGCCACTCATTTCCTCGACGTATCCTGTCACATCTGCCAGGCAGAGGCGATCAGGGGCTAGCAGGGATAATCAAGCAGCACTTCCCTTGTATTTCCATCTTGGAGTATTCTGTCTCTACCTCACTGAATGCCCCGTGGAGACTGTTCTAGGTGGAGATGTGTAGAAACACGAAAGCCTGAGGGAGTTATTCCCCACACAGAGCAACCCTTGATTAATGGGGACCAGGGGTGAAGATGTCTCCTCTTCTGCCCTTGGAGTGGGCAAGGCTGAAGCACACTACGCGGCCCCTCGAAGGATACTTGGGGACGAGACACAGTTGTCTGCAGAGGCAGTCACCTTGATAATGTATCCTTGGATTGGTGATCTCTCCTTTCCCGTTTCATTCTTTCCAGCCACTCACTTCTGTTTCTTGGATATATATCCCAAAGCAGGATCTAATCTTGAGCTCTGCCTTTTGGGGAGGCACAGCCTAGGAGAGCAGGCTTTTTGCTATAGCTGGCAAGGATTTACAGGCATGCAATTACCTCCAGCGACACTGACCAGGTTATTAACTAAATCATCGTGTAAAAATATGACTAAAATTGCTTTATCTTTTGTTTGACTCCAAAGGGAGACTAATTGGCTTTGAGTGTAACTTCAGTAAAGAAAATGATAGCTATGTGATAAAGTCCAAATGGTCACTATTAAAAGAAGACAATCCTTGAGAGACTATGGTATGTAAAAGCAATTGCCTTGCCCTGCTTCTATTTAAAAATAGACTATCTAGACTTCTGGGAAGGTGGTGGTGGCGCCAGTTGGACTGTATGAGCCCCACTGTGAATGAGTGAGTATATGGAAAATTTTGCATACGTGTCTCTCTGTGAATAAGTGGACATGTGAGTGGTTGACTGAGTGGGGACTCGGGAGCAGGTGGCCAGGGCTGTCCTGGTGAGTGGCTGGTACTGCAGCTGCTCTGCTTGGACCCTAGCACTTTCTAGGCACAGAAACTACGAGTCATTTTTTTTTTTTAAACAGCAAAGCCCTTCCCAGGAAGAAGCTGCCAAGAGTGACTGCCAGCTCAAGGTTCTACCTCACCCCTGCAGTGCTTGGCTGGACACTGGCAGCAAGGACTGCAGAGGGACAGCAGCAAGAGAGCCAGAGGCTTAAACGTAAAACCTCAAACTCTAAGACTCTTAGAAAATGCAAGAGACACCCTTACGGAAACCGGGTGAGGCAACCAATTCCTGATCAAAACCCCAGGTGTCCATGCCGTAAGAGAGAGGGTAGACATGTGGGACCTCATTAAACTGAAAGCTTCTGCAAAGCCAAAGAAACCATCAAGAGAGTGGGGAGACAGCCCACAGAGCGGGAAAAAATATTTGCCAACTGTATGTCTGACAAAGGCCTAACATCCAGGATCTACAAGGAACTCAAATGTGCCTAAACGAAAACAAAACAAAACAAAAACACAGCCCATTCAAAAGGGGGCAAAAGACATGAATAGACACTTCTCAGAAGAAGACATATGGGCAGCCAACAGACACATGAAAAAGTGCTCAGTCTCACTCATCATCAGAGAAATGGAAATCAAAACCACATTGGGATACCACCTAACTTCAATAAGAATGACCATCATTAATAAAACAAAAAACAACAGATGCTGGCAATAATGCAGAGAAAAGCAAACACTTCTACGCTGCTGGTGGGAATGCAAACCAATTCACTCTCTATGGAAAACAGCGTCGCAAGTTCTAAAAGAACTAGAAATTGACCTTCCATATGACCCAGCAATCCCCCTACTGGGAATATACCTAGAGAAACTCAAAGCATTCTACAAAAAAGAGACCTGCACACGCATGTTTATTGCAGCACTATTCACAGTAGCAAAAACATGGAACCAACTGTGCTACCCATCGAAACTGAACTGAATTTTTAAAATGTGGTACATATACACAATGGAATATTACTTAGCCATAAAGAAAGATAAACATAGGGACTTCACAGCAACTTGGGTGATTTAGAGTCAATAATACTCAGTGATCTATCACAGAAACAAAGAACAGAGTACCACATGTTCTCACTCATAAGGGGACCCTGAACATTTACCGTAATACTGTAAGAAAGGAATTGGCAGTAGTGGGAGTCTGTCGGGGGGGACACAATATCAATAAGAGTACTTGATCTCAAACCAAGCAAAGTGGGGACCAAACGGAGGCCCAAACTTTACTTGTACGATGTCCACTTGTATGCCTAATCCTGAATTGTACTTCACAACCTAAAAAAAAAAAAAAAAAGAATAGACTATCTATTTATATGCCAACACATTACCAAAGACAAATAAAAATATATTTACTAAGTGAGCTCTGTACCTCTCCTGCCCACATACACAAAAATGAATTATTGTTGTCACGTTGTACTAGCAATATGTATAGGAACACATGAAATTTTCACGTAGTGTTTAAAATGAGCCTGGAAATGATGTCTTTATATGATAGTAGCAACATATGGTCATTCTACTAATTTTTACATCTGTAAGTAAAAAGAAAACATTAGTCATAAATTCAGAGGTGGTTTTTATCCTGACTCATTCTGGGCTATAGATTGGGTTATACTACTTTTTGACTTAAGTTTTGACTATTTAAGTGTGAGAAGCTATTTCTAATGAATGTGTTTTTGTGTTTTTCTTCTCTTTCGTATAGTCAGGAATCGGTTTCTAATGCTGAGGCTGTTCACAATGTTAACTCAAATAAAATGAAACAAGAAACACTTTAAAACACACAAAAAATCAGCAGATAAGACAAACATAAATTGTAAATCTTCTTTGATGCTTTCATGGGAAATACCCTAGTGCATAACATCGAGTAATATCATACTTAATCTAGGTTACTTATTTAGAAAAACAAAATTTAAAATTTCCTCAAGTTTACGACATAGAATTTGAATACAAAAGGACTACATAATAGAAAACAAAGAAAAGAATAAAGAAGAAAATAAAATTTAAAATTAAATTAAAAAATTGAAATACAATGAGAGTCATTCTAATCGAGTTTGAGTATAGGAACACTTATTTTTCTTCTTTGGTGTGTAAACCAAACTTTTTAAAAACAATTATACTGTGGTATAATTGACATCACATTTTTATATTTAAAGTGTGCAGCTGAATGACTTTCCACATATGTATACATCATTACTATATTCAAGTTAGCGAACACTTTCCAAAAACTTTCTTCACATTTTTTGGTAATCCATCCCTCAGTCTTTTCTGTGTGTGGAATTCAAAGAACTACTTCTAACCACACATTAGACCTTTTGATATATTCCCACAGACCCTTAGGATTCTGTTCATTTTCTTTCCTTTTTTATCTTTTGTTTCTGTTCTTCAGACACAATAAATTTTATTTATCTATCTTTAAGTTTACTGACTGCTCCTTCATTATACTCTTGAGCCCATCAGTCATTTTTTATTTCAGATAATGCATTTTTTCAGTACTAACATTTTTACTATTTTTAAAAAATAGTTTGTATTTCTCTGCCGAAATTTTTTGTTTTCATTTATTTCCCCTTCTCACCCCTTCTTGAACTCTCTCTCCCCTCCACTACTCCCACCTTGCGCTGCAAGCCTGTCCTGTCTTCTTCCTGTGGTTCCCAGGCAGAAAAAGGGGATAAAGTTTGACTAGAATTTGGCAGCCATGTCCTCTGCAACCGTGGCCTTGGGGCAAAGCCATAGGAGGGAAAAAACCCGAGCCCCTTCCCACCATGGGGGTTGCTTCTCCATGTGTGACTCCCTACCACAATACCTGGCTTTGTTTATTTATTTTTCTGCATTTTCAGGTGGTTGTCTTTTATTTGTGTTGTACTCAGTGGGAGGGGTCTGTTGTAGGGATTTGACATCACCATAGCAGAATCTGAACACCTCAGGAGTATTCATTTTTGTTTTATTTGTTTATTCATGTATTGCTCATTTAAAAATATTTTTATTTTAAAGTCGTGGGGTACAATTCAGGGTTAGGCATACAAGTGTTCATTATGCAGGTACCCTTGCTGATAAGTGTGCCCTCCCCCTGGCAGTTTCCCACTACTGCCAATCCCTTTCTTATGGTATTATGATAGTTGTTCAAGGTTCACTTATGAGTGAGAGCATGTGATACTCGGTTCTTTGTTTCTGTGATAGATCACTCAGTATTCTAGTCTCTATGTCCACCCAAGTTGCTGTGAAGTCCATAATTTTGTCCTTCCTTATGGCTGTGTAATATTCCATCTTGTGTATGTACCATATTTTAAAAATCCTGTCCTCTTTCTATGGGCAGCATGGTTGGTTCCATGTTTTTGCTATTGTGAACAATGCTGCAATAAATATGTGTGTGCAGGTATCTTTTTCATAGAGTGATTTGAGTTCCTCCAGGTATATTCGCAGTGGGGGATTGAAGAGTCATATGGGAGGTCGATTAGAGGCTGGGTGCAGTGGCTCAAGCCTGTCATCTCAACACTTTGGGAGGCTGAGGTGAGACGATTGCCTGTCCCCAGAGGCTCGAGACCAACCTGGGCAACTTGGTGAGACCTCGTCTCTACAATAAATCAAAAAAATCAGCCGGGCCTTGTGGCGCACCTATAGTTCCAGCTACTTGGAAGGAGGCTGAGGCAGAAGGATCGCCTGAGCCCAGCAGGTCAAGGCTGCAGTGACCGTGAGTGTGCCACTACACTTCAGCTAGATGATAAAATGAGACTCTGACTCAAAAAGCAAAAAACAAAAAAAACACCCCCCCCTCCATTTTAGATAGGGGAAATAAAAGTTTTGTGGAAAGACTATTATAGTCTGACCGAGTTCTTATGCCCAGTGCCCAGAAAAGCCAATACACTGACAAGACCAGTCATTACCACAGAGAGAGTTTAATATCCCAAAGCAGCTGAGTGAGGAGAACAGAAGCTATTTCTCGAATTCGCCTCTCAAGAGTCTTAAGTGAGGGGCTTTTAAGGGTTAGTTTGGCTGGCAGGGAGCTAGGGAACAGGTGATGCTGATGGTTGAAGTCATGGGAGAGGGCAGTGTCAAAACTGCCTTTATGTGTACAGCCAGTGTCTGAGAGGGGGGTCAGAGGATGGTTGGAGTCATTTCCTTGGTATGTATGTGTCCCAGTCTGGGTGGGATCTCGGGTCCATCAGAGTCCAGTATGAAAAACATCTTACACACCATTCTTAGGTCTTAGAGTAGATGCCATCAATAAGTCCCATGACCACTGGCTACGGATCCCTGGGCAGTAAGCCATTATAGAGGTAGTTTTAGGAGGAAGGTATGATAGAGATGGAGTTTTGGAGATGAGAGCTGCTCGTGCCCTATGGCTGAGTGAACTTTATGATGCCATCAAAGAGATCTGGACAACCTTAGACGTGTTGCTTATGTTTAAGGAAAAATATATTCACCAACCTTGTGGGCAGCTTCCCACATCCCTGGAGTCAGGACATGAAGATAATCAATTGCTGTCGATGGAAAGGGTTGTGTAAACAGTCATGCAAGGAGGAGAACGGGCTTGGAATGAACAGATTTGCTAATTTCTAACATAGCTGAAGCTTTGCAGAGTTCAGGTCCCTTCCACAGACTTTATCCCAAGGCCCTGTATTATGTGTACAAAGGTGGTTCCGATCACTGGAATTTTGTCATTAAAAAATAGTTACCTGTAGTTTTAAACACGTTTGTTCAGCCTTTCAAGAGGCTTTCAGGTTGAAGGTTTGGGGACTCTTTAGGTTTATTTAAGAATAAAGCACCGAGTGAAGTTGAAATGTCCACCTGGAAATAGGTTTCAGGGGACCATTTGGTTGTCCTTGATACTTTTCAGTTCTGTTCCTGGACACATGCCTAATAGTTCGATCATTGCAATTCCCCAGGCCTTGATTATTTCCTTTGTATGGAAGATAAGCAATGAGAATAATGTTCTTGAGGGTACTTAGCAAAGATAGGAGGGATTTGGGGGCCGTTTTCTGATGATCTGATAATTGTTTAACCACGATGTGTGAAGTGTTTCAACAGAAACCCGCTTCTTGCCTCCAGTCTCCTTAAAGAAACCAGATTCTGCTTTTCTTAATTTTCATAATTGCTGTTAGTCTAACACCGAGCTAAGTTTGGATACAAAGTAACAGTAGATGAGAGCAATTGAATCCATCCGCCCTTTTAAAATGCTTTTCATTGAACAAAACACCCATGAGCATCTAGCCACATAGTAGGTTTATTAAATAGTCACTGTGCAGCAACTCTGAAAATGATGGAATGACTCTGGGTGCCTCTCTCTGGGGGTTGCGGGGAATTCTGCAGTGACGTGTGCGGTGCTCAGCTCACAGATTGCTTCCCCTGAAGACTGAATGGTTCTTACAAAGAGCTGGCAACGTGACTCCCCAAGTTCTTTGGGCAGCCTTTCTTCTCGCTGCTCAAGATTCGACTCTAGCCTCCCTAAGTTAATTGCAGCCGCCAGCCTTTCCTGCACAGCCAGCTGGTTTTTATGGTCAGAGGAGATCAACAGAGCCTCAATAGGGGATCTATTTCTGGGCTCTGAAAGGGCCTCTGTGATGCTGGTTGAGGGAAAAATCATCCAACCTCCCTCGAGGAGCGCCTGGGCTCTCCTCTTCAAATGGGCACTTTCTGTACCCAGTTTAAATAGTAGATAGGCTAAAAGAAATACAGAAAGTCTGCAAGTATGACATCATGTCTAACTTGGCAAACCAATATTCTAATTTAGCAAGCCCCTATGCGATCATTCAGTGTTGAATTAATGGCCAGGATGGGAAGCATATTAGTTGGGGCCACAGTTGCGACCCAACAGTTGTCAGTAACATTCTCTGGGTCAAAAGTGATTTACCACTGGGTGTGATGGCTCACGCCTGTAATCCCAGTGCTTTGGGAGACCAAGACAGCAGGATTGTTTGAGTCCGGGAGTTCATGACCACCCTAGGGGACATAGCGAGACTTGTCTCTACAAAAAGTAAAAAAATAATAATAACTGGGCGTAGTTGCACGTGCCTGTAGTCCCGGCTACTTGAGAGGCTGAACCCAGGAACTGTGGTGAACTGTGGTCCTGCCACTGCATTCCAGCCTGGGCGACAGAGTGAGATACCCACTCAAAAAAAAATCCCATTCAGTGAATACTACAGATGGACAGATGAACAGTGTGCATTTATTCCCACTGGATTGTTGCTAAAACAAAATGTAACTTTATAAGATTGTGAAAGAGGTTTAAAATTGCTGAAGTTTGATTTTGTTACATGTTATTGGTCATATGATTTGTTACATATGTTACATTTGTTTTGTATATTATATATAATTATGTATAGAATATATAATGTTAGCGATCTGGTTTCCCCCTATGAGACTTGAGCACCTGATCTAACACAGAGCACCCATAGGAGGCAGTGGAATCCAGGCTTTTGGACTCCTGATTTAATGCTTATTTCAAGACCCCAGCCCACCTTATTTATGTGATATAAATTTCTTGATCAGAAATGCAAGTCAAGAAAAAAAGTCTTGGTGCCACTAGTAGCATTAAGAATAAGTATCTTCTCTTTTACAATGATTTTACTGCTGAAAAGAAATAGCCTTATGTCAATAAGCAATACACTATTAAGATAATTTTTCGCTAGCATCAACTGATTACATATAAATGCATACTGTAGACGGAGACAGAAAAATTTGATTTCAGCTCCAAGAAATAAATGTGCAGCTCAAATGATTTTCTAATCAGGTAGAAACGGTCTATATTGCCATTCAACAGCTAGTTAGATGCATTTACATTAGTTAGGATCACCTTCACAAATAGGAGGGTGCTTTTAAATTCGGTGCGATCCATTTGGAAACAGGCTGTGAAAGGTTAGGTGATCTTCAGATTTTAGTGTACCATGTGGTTGCCTTTGTACTGCAACAACATATCATATATTTTCTAGCAGGACAACTGTGTCTGTATCACACTGGCTGTACATCCCCTGTATCCTAGAACCAAGAGACTTTGGGGAACGGAGGATGTGAAGTAGGTTTTCCAACAGGAAAGTCTGGGGTGCCCCCTGGACTGTGCCGTGGCCTTCTTAGGCTCCTGCTCTCGTAGGGATAGTGCCCCCGTCCTCCAGGGAATTCCATATAGGGAAGAGGGCAACGTGGTCTTCATTCCTTCAGAAATATTTGTTGAGTCATTGATTACCATGTATCGGACACCGTTCTGGTGACGGAGGCACCACATACCAGGCGTTTTAAAGTCATAACAACCCTTCCCCATGAGTCGATTCTAATTTTATACATGAATAATCTGAGGTTCAGAGAAGTTAGGAATCTTGTCTCAGGGTCCTGAGCTAAAAGGCAGAGCCTAAGTTGTATGAATCTAATGTCTGTGTTCTTTCAATCATACCTGGTGTGTGCACGTGCGTATACACACGCATACACATATCACAATTATTTATCACAAAATATTTATACTAAGAATGATTGGTTGTCTCTGAAATTAAACTTTCGCTGAGTGTACTGTATTCAGTCTGGCAACGGTAGAGGAGTGGTTTCCATGGCCAGCAAGGAGGCAACAGGGTGTCCCCACATTGCTCTTTTTTCTTTGCGTATTTCAAAGTGCAATGCGTATACACAGGAACTCAAAGACGCTTCAAGAAATCTTTTGTCTGAGAAGTAGTATTTTGTTTTGAAAGATGTTATTGGGACAGAGACGCAGGAAAGCATGGAGCTTTCCTTCCTTCCTTCCTTTGTGTGACCCCTTCCTTTTTTTCCCTTCTTTTCTGTTTTTACTTCCTTCCTTCCTTCCCCCTTTGTAGAGCTCATCTTAAGGGTCAGGACCCGTGTCCTGTTGGAGATCATTGTGTTGCTTTGGAGGAACACGTAGACTTGAAAAGGGAACGATGAAAAACGCTGTAGTGGGTTGAATGGTGTCCTCCCCCAATGAATGCTCACCTGGAACCTCAGGCCGTGGCCTTATTTGAAGATGGGGTCTTGGCAGATGTATTGCAGTATTTAAGTTAAGGTCTGTGTTTTGCTAGGGCCGCCATAACAAAGTACCACAGGCCAGGGGCTTAAACAACAGAGAGTTGTTCTGGAGGCTAGAAGTCCAAGCTCAAGGTGTTGGTGGGTTGGTTTCTTCCAGGCCTCTCTCCTGGGCTGGCCGTTGGCTGTCTTCTCCCTGCCTTATGTAATCTTTTCTCTTTGTGCCCCCATGCCATAGTCTCCTCTTTTTATGAGGACACCGGTCATATTGAATTAGGACCCACTCTTATGATCTAATTTTACTTTAATCTCCTCTAAGAAGGTACTAGGCCCAAGCACAGTCACAGTCTGAGGTTCTGGGCAGTAAGACTTCAACACATGAACTTGAGGAGAACACAGTTCACCTAACACAATCACCCTGGATAAGGCCGGGCCCTGACTGCAATGACTGAAGTGAAGGGACGATACTCGAAGTCAAAGAATGCCAAAGGTTGCTGGCAACCACTGGGAGCCAGGAGAGAGCAGGGAACAGATTCTCCTTCAGAGCCTCCGAAAAGAACCAAACTTGCTGACCCTGTGAATTCAGACTGCAGACCTCCCTGGGAGAGAATACATTTCTTTTTTTTTTGAGTTGGAGTCCCACTCGATCGCCCAGACTGGAGTGCAGTGGCCGCTCCCGGCCACCGCAGCCTTGACCTGCTGGGCTCGGCGATCCTTCTGCCTCAGCCTTCCAAGTCGCTGGAACTACAGGCGTGCGCTACCACGCCCGGCTAATTTTTTGACTTATTGTAGAGATGAGGTCCCGCCAGGTTGCCCAGGCGGGTCTCGAACCCGCGGGCTCAGGCAATCCACTCACCTCAGCCTCCCAAGCGCGGGAAGACAGGCTGAGCCACCGAGCCCGGCTGAGAATACATTTCTACTGTTTTAACCCACCCAGTTTGTAGTATTTTTCTACTGCTGCCCTGGAAAACAAGTACAAGTGCCTACAGAGGTGGCCATGGTTGTGCCCTGGATGTTCTGGGCAGGATGGCATCCTGCAGGGGAAAACGCTGGATCTGAGGGTGATGGAGAAATCGGAGTTAGGGAGAGGAAGAGGTGGAGGCCCAGCCTGTGCGAAAGTTCAGCAGCCTGGCACGGTCTGCGTGGGTTGGAGGAACGCTAAGACCGAACAGTTCTAGCTAACTTTAAAGATAGGCTGCACAGACCCAAACTCAGGATCTGAGAGACCTTCACGATGACCTGTGGACTCCTTCATTTCAGATCAAAGTCTGGGAAGGAATGTGGCTCACCCAAAATCACAGAGCTAATGAATGAAAGAGGTCACGATAGGAATCCAAGTGTCCTAAACCTTCACTGAGTACTCTCTCCACTAAACCAAGGAGGGACCCTGGCCTTTTCCTAAACCCACAGCGTGTGTCTCATACCACAGGAGGTGCCCAACACATGTTTGCTGAAGAAACAGTTATCCGAATAAATACCACTGAACACATTTTCAACGAGTGAGTGTCAGAGAGAAGACACCTGGCATTGTACCACGTGCTTTCAGACCCAGTTTTATCTGATGGGAGCACTCCCAATGTCCTTTTTAGAGCTATGGATGTCAAAAGACAGTTTGCGTGACTTGCCTCAGAGTCCTGGCTAATGAAAGAACTCTGAGCAACAGTCTAGCCTTGTGACTCAGGGGTTCTCGGGCCCTGGTTCACATCTCAGCTCTGCCCCTTCCAGACTCTGTGACCAGGCAAGCTATTCAGTTTCGGGCAGTGTTAATAAACAATGCAAATGGTGGTAGTTCTCATAGTTTAGAACCGACCAGGGCACCCTGGTGTAGTGGAAAGAAACCTGCCTTTTGGGATTTGAATCAGATTGGGACTGCCACTCTGTTCTGACTTCCCTGTCCTCATCCCTAACATGGGAATAATAATTAACTCATAGAGTTTGGAGGATTTAACAGGAAAGTCATACACAACGTGGCGGGTTTCTACTCAGGCAACTCAGTAAGCTAAATTCTGGCCAGGCAGAACTGCAATGGTTTGCGGGTGTCCCATCTTTGAGCCTGGTGGCTTTTAGGGGACTGTTATATTTCCACCCCCATGGGACTCCTCCTGGTTCCTGGAGGGCCTCTTTCCTGTCCAACCTTCTTAACTTTCTTTTGTCGTTCCTTTCTCCCCTCCCTTTCATCACCTCCCATTCCTTTTCTTTGGGGTTACGTTTTTAATGAGATGTAGAAAATAGATCAGCTGGGTGTATGGAAAGTGACCTGGCAAATGGACGATGCCGCCGGGACACTTCAGGCAACTGTTTTCTCATCTCTCCATAAAGATTAATTTAATTTGAAAATTTGATTTCCTCAGTGTGGTGGAAAAAAGTTCTCAAAATCGACCTTCCATATGACTCCGCAATCCCCCTACTGGGAATATACCCGGAAGAACTCAGGTCACTTTATAAAAAAAATACCTGCACACATATGTTTGTTGTAGCATTGTTCACAATCGCAAGAACATGGAACTAACCATGCTGCCCATCAAAAGAGGACTGGATTTTAAAAAAATGTGGTACATATATGCAATGGAATATTACGCAGCCATAAAGAAGAACAAAATCATGAACTTCGCAGCAACGTAGATGGAGTGAAACAGTTAACAAGGGGCAGGCACCCTTGTCTGTTTCTGATTGCAAAGGGAAACTTTCAATGTTTTGCCAGTGATTATAATGATTTGCAACAGTTAAAAAAAAAATAATAATCCTGAGTGATCTCTCACAGAAACAAAGACCACATGTTCTCGCTCATAAGTGGACCCTGAACAACTACCATATTATTGTAGGAAAGGGATTGAAAATAGCGGGAAATTGCGGGGAGGGGCCTGGGAGGGGAACTGGGATTGACAATAGTCGATATCCATCTGGGGAAGGGGGGCACACCTCATCAATAAGGGTACCTGCAGAAGGAATATTTGTAGGCCTAACCCTGAATTGTACCTCACAATTTCAAAATTAGAATTAAAAGAGAGAGCGAAAAAAGAATATTTAGAATCACTTGTTGTAGCTATTTTGAAATATATGACACATTATTACGGACCATAGGCACCATAATGTGTAATAAAACGCCAGAACTCATTCCTCCTGTCTGACTAACTTTGTCCTTGTCGAGTAATTTCTCCCCTTTCCCAGGCCACCCTCCCTACCAGGCCACGCTAGCTACTATACTCTTTACTTCTATTAGCTAGATGTTTTTAGATTCCACATATAAGTGAAATCACATGGCAGTTGGCTCTCTGTGCCTGGCTTATTTCACTCCGCATAATAGGTTCATCCATTTTGCTACAAATAGAGTTTCCTGGGTTTTTATA
>CAUYQG010090678.1:0-19569 GCA_963574415.1 Tarsius wallacei | reverse complement strand
GACCATGACTAGCCAAAACAATCCTTAGCAAAAGAAACAAAGCAGGAGGTATCACACTTCCAGACTTCAAATTTTACTATAAGGCTACAATAACCAAAACAACCTGTTATTGGTACAGGAACAGGCATATGGACCAATGGAACAGGTTGGAGATTCCACAAGCAAAATCTCAATTTCTCAACCAACTCAGTTTGACAAGGCCTCCAACAACAAACACTGGGGGGAGGAGAACGTATACTGTAAATGGTGGCGTGAAAACTGGCTGACCATATGCAGAAGATTGAAATAGAACCCCTACCTATCACTATACACAAAAATCAACTGTAAATTGATCAAAGACCTAAATGTAAAACCTCAAACTATAAGAATCATAGAAAATACAGGAGACACCCTAATGAAAATTGGAACAGGAAAGCAATTCTTTATCAAAACCCCAAGTCCCCATGCCGTAAGAGATAAGATCGACAAGTGGGACCTCATCAAACCAAAAAGCTTCTGCAAAGCAAAAGAAACCATCAAGGGAGAGGGAAGATAGCTCACAATATGGGAAAAATTATTTGCCACTGTATATTTGCAAAGCCCTATCATCTAGGTTCTACAAGAAACTCAAGAATGCCAAAAGGAAAAAACCAAACAGCCCCATTCAAAAATGGGCAAAAGACATGAATAGACACTTCTCAAAAGAAGATATATGGGCAGCCAACAGACACATGAAAAATTGCTCAGCCTCACTAATAATCAGAGAAATGTAATTTAAAACCATGTTGAAATACCACCTAACCTCAGTAAGAATGACCATTATTAATAAAACAAGCAACAACAGATGCTGGTGAGGATTTGGAGAAAAAGGCATGCTTCTACACTGCTGGTAGGAATGCAAACTAGTGCAACCTCTTTGGAAAACAGTGTGGCAATTTCTGAAAGAACTAGAAATTGACATTCCATATGACTTGGCAATTCCCCTATTGGGAATACACCTGGATGAAAGCAAATCATTCTACCAAAAAGATACCTTTACATGCATGTTTATTGTAGCCCTATTCACAATAGCAAAAACATGGAACCAATAGTTCTGTCCATCAAAACTGGACTAGATGAAAAAAAATGTGATACATGTGCACAATGGAGCATTATGCAACCATAAAGAAGGACAAACATATGAACTTCGCAGCAACTTGGATTGTTTTAGAGTCTATCATACTCAGTGATCTATCACAGAAACAAAGAACAGAGTACTATATGTTCTCACTCAGAAGCAGACCTTGAACAATCATCATAATACTATAAGAATGGAACTGGCAGTAGTGGGAAACTGCCAGGGGTGTGGAGGTGGAATTAGCAGTAGAGAAACTGCCAGGGGGGTGTGCACACCTCATAAACAAGGGTACCTGCATAATGAACATTTGTGTACCTAGCAATGAATTATACCCTACATCTTTAAAATAAAAAATTTAAAAGTTAACAAAAAGAGAAAACAGTGAATGAAATAAATAACAAACTGATAAACATGAAAAGCAAAATTAACCAAGCGGAAGAAAGAATCTCAGAGCTTGAGGACCAAAATATGGAACCTAACACAAACTGTTAAAAACATAGAAAAGAAGCTTAAAAAAACAGAACAAAACTTCTAAGAGATGAACAATTATTTCAAGAGGTTGAACCTAAGATTAATGGGAATCCCTAAGGCAAATAGAGAGACAGAGACTACCTTGGAACAAGCATTCCATGAAATTATCCAAGAAAACTTCCTTTATCTCATTAGTGACAAGATCATTCAAATACAAGGGATTCAGAGAACCCCTACAAGACAACAAAAGAGAAGACTGACTCCTAGACATAGTAATTTCCCAACACAAAGTAGGTATAAAAGAAAAAATTCTAAAGACAGCAAGAGAGGTCAGACTTCTTACCTGAGAAAACCGATTAGAATAGTAACAGACTTATCTACCGAAATACTTCAGGCTAGGAGAGCTTGGAGCCCAATCTTCAATGTTATCAAAGACAATTTCAACCAAGTATTACCTACCCAGTTAAGCTAAGTTTCATCATTGAGGGAGAATTAAAAACCTTCACAGACATTCAATCCCTTAGAGTTTATGCTCCCTCCAGACCAGCTTTACAAGAAACACTTAAGAAAGTATTAAACACAGAAGAAAAGAGAATAAGAACAGCAATGCCCTTCCCAAGAAAGCAGGAAAAAGATTGAAAACACACATGAATTAACCCCAAAATCAAAAGAAAGACAAACAAACAAACAAACATTTACAACAACAATGAACTCTATGAGAACCTCATGACAGGGATAAACTCTCACATCTCAAAAATTAGCCTGAATGTGAAAGGACTAAATGCACCACTGAAAAGGCATAGAATGACAAATTGGATTAAATATCATGAGGCAACAGTATATTGTCTCCAAGAGACACATCTCACCAGAAAGGATACTCACAGATTCAAAGAAAGAGGATGGAAAACAAAATTTCAGGCAAACAGAACATAAAAGAAAGCAGGAGCTGTGATCTTAATATCAGACAAATACTTTTAAGCCATCAAAAATTTAAAAAGATGTGGAAGGTCACTACATAATGATAAAAGGTTCAATCCATCAACAAGAAATATCCATTTTAAACATATATGCATCCAACATAGGAGCACCAACTTTTATAAAGCAACTTCTAGGCAAACTTAAAAAAAATTGACTTTAACACTATCATATCTGGGGATTTAAACACCCACAAACAAGCCTAGACAGATCATCAAGACAAAAAGTCAACAAGGATATCCAGAACCTCAACATGATGCTAAATGGATTTAATTGATACCTACAGAACATTCCACCCAACAACCATGGAATATACATTCTACTCATAACCACATGGAACTTACTCTAAGATCGACCACACCCTTAGCCATAAATCAAGCATAAACAAATTACATAAGATTGAAATTCTGCCATGCACTTTCTCATATCACAGTGGAATAAAAATAAATATCAATACCAACAAAGTTACCCCCAAACCCACAAGGACATGAACACTAAACAGCATGATGTTAAACAACTTCTGGGTCAACATGGAAATCAAAACAGAGATCAAAAGCTTCCTGGAAGCAAATGAAAATGAAGAAACATCTTACCAAAATCTCTGGGATTCCATGAAAGCTGGACTAAGAGGGGAAATCATATCTCTATGATCATAAATTAAGAAAATGGAAAGATCACAAGTTAATAGCCTAACAAATCACCCAAGGAAGCTTGAAAAGCAAGACCATCAAAACCCTAACTTCAACAGAAGAATCCAGGTCACCAAAATAAAAGTCCAAATTCGAGACATAGAAGAAAAAAATATACTACAAAATACAAAAAAATCAATGAAATCCAAAGCTGGTTTTTTGAAAGGATAAGTAAGATTGATGGGCCCCTAGCTAGACTGACCAAGAAATAGAGAGAAAAATCCCAAATAAACACAATCAGAAATGCAAAGGATCAAGTTACATCTGACTCTGAAGAAATACAAAAGATTATCAGACATTGCTATGTACTCCTGTATGGAAAGAAATTAGAAAATCTTAATGAAATGGAGAACTTTCTTACCTCACACAACCTCCCCAAGTTGAAGCAACAAGAAATTGAGGCACTAAACAGACCACTAACAACCCCAGAAATCGACTATGTCATAAGAAAACTACCTACAAAAAAAATGCCCTGAACCAGATGGCTTTCCAGCAGAACACTACAAAATGTACAAGGAGGCGTTGATACCAATCATACTGAAAGTATTCCAGGCAATCAAGAAAGATGGAACTTTCCCCAAATCTTTTTATGAAGCTAACATCACATTGATACCCAAATCGGGTAAAGACCCAACAAAGAAAGAGAACTACAGGCCAATATCCTTGATGAACATAGATGTTAAAATTCTCAACAACATCCAGTCAAACCAGATTCAACAATACATCTCAAAAATCATCCACTATGACCAAGTAGGCTTCATCCCTGGCATGCAGGACTGGGTCAACATCTGCAAGACCATAAACATAATTAAATAGATAAATAGATGTACAGACAAAAACCACATGATTATATCATTAGTGTGGAAAAAGCTTTTGATAAAATCCAGCACCCCTTCTTGATAAAAACCCTCAAGCATCTAGGCATAGATGGAACATACCTCAAAATAGTAAGAGTCATCTATGAAAAACTCGCAGCCAACATACTACTAAACAGACAGAATGGGAACCTTTCTACCTGAAAACCGAAACAAGACAAGGATGCCCACTCTCACCCCTCCTTTTTAACATAGCATTGGAGGTCCTAGCTAGAGCAATCAGACAAGAAAAATCAATCAGGGGTATCCAAATAGGAAAAGAGGAAGTTAAGTTATCCCTCTTTGCAGATGACATATTTTATACCTCGAGTACCCAAGAGAATCTGTCAAAAACCTCCTTGCACTGACAAAGGTCTTTGGCAAAGTCTCAGGGTATAAAATAAATGTGCAAAAGTCAGGCGCATTCATAAACACCAACAATAAACAAACAGAAACCTAAATACAAAGCACAATCCCATTCGCAATAACCACACACACACACACACACACACACACACACACACACACACACAAGAAAATTCCTCAGCATCTTTCTAAGTCAAAGACCTGTACCATGAAAACTATAAAACACTGCTCAAAGAAATCAAAGATGACACAAGCAAACAGAAAAATATTCCATGCTCATGGATTGGAAGAATAAACATTGTTAAGATGTGCATCCTACCCAAGGCAATCTACAGATTTAACTCAATGTCCATTACCAGACCTGGAAACAACAATACAGGAATTCACATGGAAAAATAAATGACCACGAATAGCCAACATAATCCTCAACAACAACAACCAAAACAAAACAGAACAAAAAACCAAACCAACCAAACAAACAAACAAACAAAAAAAAAAACAAGTGGGAGTCATCAGGCTCCCAGACTTTAAGCTTTATTATAAAACTACAATAATCCAAACAGTCTGATATTGGTACAAGAACAGGTATATAGACCATTGGAACAGGATAGAGATTCCAGAAGCAAAACCTTAATTTCTCAACCAACTCATCTTCCACAAAGCCTCCACCATCAACCACGGGGGAGAGGAGATTTTATTCAGTAAATTGTGCTGGGAAAACTGGCTGGCCACATGCAGAAGATTAAAACAAGGCCCCTACATATCACCATACACAAAAATCATTTCTAAATGGATAAAAGACCTAAATGTAAAACCTCAAACTATAAGAACCTTAGAAAATGCAGGAGACACCCTTATGGAAATTTGAACTGGCAACCAATTCCTGATCAAAACCCCAAATGCCCATGCCATAGAAGATAAGGCAGAAGTTTGTCATCTGACAAGCTTCTGCAAAGCTAAAGAAACCATTGAGTGAGTGGGGAGAGAACTCACAGAGTGGGAAAAAAATATTTGCCAAATGTATATCTGACAAAGGCCTAACGTCTAGAATCTACAAGGAACTCAAACGTTCCAAAAAGAAAAAAGCAAACAGCCCCATTACAAAGTGGGCAAAAGATATGAATAGACACTTCTCAAAAGAAGACATATGAGCAGCCAACAGATACATTAAAAAATGCTCAGCCTCACTAGTCATCAAGGAAATACAAATTAAAACCCCACTGAGATACCACCTAACTTCAGCCAGGATTGCCATCAACTATAACTCGAAAAATAACAGATGCTGGAGAGGATGTGGCAAAAAAGGAACACTTCTACACTGTTGGTGGGAGTGTAAACTAGTACAGCCTCTGTGGAAAACAGTGTGGAGATTCCTAAAAGATCTAAAGATCGATCTCCCACATGACCCTGCAATTCCCGTACTGGGAATATACCCGGAGGAACACAAATCACTCTATGAAAAAAGATACCTGCACATGCATGCTTATTGCAGTATTATTTACAATAGCAAAATCATGGAACCAACCGTGCAGCCCATCTTAAGACAACTGGATAAAAAAATGTGGTACATATACACGATAGAATATTAAGCAGCCATAAAGAAGGACAAAATTATGAACTTCACAGCAACTTGGTTGAACTTAGAGTTTATAATACTGGGCTACTTATCACAGAAACAAAGAACCGAGTATCACATGTTCTCACTCATAAGCATACCTTGAACAACTATTGTAATACTGTAAGAAAGAGATTAGTAGTAGTGGGAAACTGCCAGGAAAGTGTGTTGGCGGGATTGGCAGTAGTGGGAAACTGCTGGTGGGAAGGGGGGCACATGTCATCAACAAGGGTGACTGCATAATGAACATTTGTATACCTAACCCTGAATTGTACTCCACATGTATAAAATAAAAAATTAAAAATTAATAAAAATGAAAATATGAAAATTCATTCAATTGGCCAAATACCCTCGTGAAGCATAGGTAGGAAAGAATTTTGGGAAGTCAGAATGATGAAAATAGATACATACTAAATAAAAATAGATACACACTAAGCAAAAGTTCAGTCCTCTGAATAGGGATTTATAATTGCTGGGTCCTATGAAGACCACAGGAATTATATCTGCATTCAAGGAATGGGTGCCAAGTGCGGGTTTAATTAACTGAGAATCCACCAAGATGGAGTGCTGTGACCTTCAAAAGGACCAACCCAAATAGAACAGGGACAAGGACACAGGAATTGTAGTAATGACTTTAGTAATTTCAATAAACAACAACAACAAGAACTGCTGCTTACCGAATTCCTCTGTGCAGTGCATTGTGAAAACATTTAACCTATTATTCCGTTAATTTCTCAGATAAAGGGCACCTTTACTCTAGCTCTTACATTTTGTCTGTAAACTTACTCCTGCTGGGTTTTGTTCAATGGATTCTTCCTTTTGTGTTTAACCACTTCAGACTTTGGAGTCTCTTGCTTTTTGGTCATTTGTTCATTTAACAAATATGTAGGTGCCATTGCTCTGCTAGTTACTGAAATGATAGACATGGACAAATTCCAGCCTGCAAAGAGTTTTCATTCTGGCAGATAAAATTGCTCTGTGCTTGTCCCTGTTCTATTTGGGCTGGCCCCTTTGAAGGTCACAGCACTCCACCCCACTCAATGATTATAAAACAATGTGCTCCGGTGTCAGGACATCTAGTCCAGCCTGGGATGATGAGTGGGACAGGTCTAGGAAGCACGCAAACACAGTTAATATAATATTGTGTATAATAGTTATATCACATATAGTTATAATATGTACTATATATTATACTGTCTATTATGAATTATGCCACCTATATTATATATGTATATAGTGATGTATATATAATACCTATGTTATATATGTATCCAAAATTATTGTTAATTTGGATGGGATTAACAGTCCAAATGTCCATCCAGAGGGGACCGTTAACTACACAATTAAACATAGATATGCTGATATGGAAATAATTACAATTTTTATTAAAGGAAGGTTTTAGAAGAATGCAAATCCTATACCACCTTTTGTGGGGAGGGAATAAAAATATATAGTCATATTTTCTTGTGTTTGCCTAAAGACACCTTAGACTCATGTCAAAACTTAAAAAAGAAAAATAGAACAAAACTGAGTGCCGGTTGCGGAGCCAAAATGGGAGAACCAAGCACACGGGACCCAGACATGGGAGGGGGTGTTTTCTACTGCACATGTTCTTGTTTCTCAAGCAAATGAATGCATTACCTATTTCAAAAAATTAGATTAACATATTCCAAAACATTTTGGGAGAAGATGTCCACTAGTGGCCAAGTGGATGAAGAGCTGAGGATGAGATAGCAGGGAGAAGAAAGGGGATGGAGATCCCATTTCACCCAGGGTGCTGTGCATGGAATGACCCTGGATGGCTTGAGGGGCTCTGTAGAGACTGCTGCTGGGTTCCTTTGGGAGGTGCCAGGCCGGGAGGGTGGGAGTTCAGACAGGGCGCAGGGCATGAGAGCCTCACATGTCACAGTAAGGAATTCAGATTTCACCCGAAGATGATGTGAATCATTGAAGGGTGATGGAAAAGAGAGTGATCAGATTTATTTGTGATTTGCAATCATCCCCCTGGGAACAAGGGGCATGTATGACAGGTGGACAGAACTGGGGCCCAGAAAACTATGTAGGATGTTACTGCCATTCTCAGGGGAGAGATGATGGACACATGAACCAAGGCACGAAGACGGAGAGGAAGGACTCAGCACCCCACAGCTGGATTCTGGCTACAGTCTTTGATTTCTCACTTCTTGCATGGATGGCACTTTGCTTCTCCCCTCATCCTATCCACCATCTCTGAATTCTTTGTTGATCTTCAGCTTGGTGTTGCCAACAATTTGCAGGAGCTCTGCTTTAGCACGGCTTTTGAGATTAGGGCAACAAGAACCTTCTCTCAGCCTTGAATGCTCCCACTGTCCCTGGGTGTGAGCACTTGGGGAGGAAGCATATACGCCCTGTTACTGCATAGGGACAGAGACTCTGGGAACTGGGGTGTGGGGGAGACGGGTGCTCCCAGAGCACGGTGTCACAGTACAATATGAATGTCCATTGCCGACTTTCCGAGTTTTTCTTGTACACAGTTCCTGTGGAATGTTTATGACTGAGGTCTCCTTTCTTCCAGTTCCAAACCCTACTCTTTTGGGACAATCGTTTGGGTAGAATTCACTAGCAGAGTAGTATCCATGGGCAAATTATTCAAGTGTTCCCCTTTCATTTGGTAGAGAGCCGCTAACCTGAAATCCTGAGGGACCACCCCTCCACCATCCTGGCCGCCTCTGGCGGTCCCTCCCTTGGTTTCTTCTAGACATTTCTATTCTGCACTAATTCAAGGGTAACCCCTGGCACAGCTGAGCCCACAAGACCCTGCCCCATCTCAGCACTCTTCATCTGTTTGCCTGGTTGTTGCTACACCCCTTAGGCTGTTAAATATTGTGGCCATCACCCTTGATTTTCAGTAATAAGGTAGACATTTCAGCACAGGTTAGGTGATGGATGCAGGGATGATTCTCCTATCACCAGATTTTAAAAGTTACAATTCTAATAATTGTAAATATAATCATATGGAATAAGTAACAAACACAAGAAACCTATGTAAGATCAACCACACCAATAATATATCATTTGATAGCTGTGAAACAATATCAGGATATAAAAAGATAAAATGTTAAAAATCCTGTTTTACAGGTATAATACACACACAAAAAGGCTGGAAATCAGTGACTAATCTTTTATTTCCTGAAAGCTGAACAGTATAGTCAGGATTACTGGGTATGTGTTGGCATCTTTGAATGTTCACTAAAATAATTTCAAGGAATTCATTTATAAGCAAAGAGTACTTTTATGTAGCAACATGTACAGTTTATTTAGATTTTTCCATAGGAAATGTTTTTATGTGATAGTCCAGCTCCTTGTCAAATAAATACTTTCATCTTGCTATTTATTTGAATTGGAGTTACTGTGAGGAAATGCCTTTTTGATTCCATGGCATTCTGCTGCATTATAAAGGTTTGGATATCATGCCATTATTTCACAAAACACTTTAGCAATTGACTATGAATATTTTTTAAAAGAAGAGTGATATGTCTGCATATGAAAGATTCCAGAAAAATGTTTCCTACATTAAAAAATTAATGAGAGCCTTAGAATCTAGTATAATAGAGCTCGTTTATATTTTAAAATATCCTGAAAAAAATTTAAAGAAAATTTGTTTCCACATTTTTAGAAAACAAAGATATAAACACATATATTTTACCACAATTTTGTATGTAACTGTTAGATTAAAGAAAGATCAGAGAATAGAAAAAGACTGATATGCATATTTTGATGAATGACAGTGGTTTACATCTATACCCGTAAATACAATTGTAGAAACCTAGAATGATCAGAGTCCCTGTTACACGTCTGAAAGGAAATTCCTTGTTATTGAAATATAATCCTGTTCTCTGAATTTGATGTTAAATTTGCCTTACTTTGAACTAGAACACTAAAATATCTTTGATTTTTGTCTTACTCTAATCTTCAGTCTTTCTAGAAAACTGTAACTCCAATGTGCTCTAAAACACCATTTTAAAACTTGTGACATACAGATTAAAGAACAGTAATTAATCGACTGAGTAAAAGAGGTCAAGGCCACTACATTGGTGACCCAACATGAATCATTTCTCCGGGTATTCTCCTCTTTCCACAGTCACCTCTCCTGTTGACTCTAGGCTTGGTCATATTTGCCATATGTGCCCAAGGATTACTGGAGTAGAGGCTTAATAAATGCTTGCATGTTAGGGTTTTTCCTCACAGATACCAGCTGTCTTGCTATCAGAGAGCCTGTCAAGCTTTCCTGCAAAAATAGAAGCCATGTGGAGGAGAATGGGGGCAAACAGCTAGCACCAGACATGTAAGTGAGGTCTCCTTGGACATTCCAGTCCCCGCAGAGTTCCGAGTTGAAAGACTCACAAGAGGGACCCTAGCCAATATCAAATGGAGAACTACCCAGCTCAGCTCTGCCCAAATTCCTCATGCCACAGAACTCTAAGTAACAAATTGATAGTGTTTTAGGTCATCGTATTTTGGACTAGTTTGTGACATAGCAATAGACAGTGAATACAGTGATGGCAAGGGTTTCTCAATGTTTTTTCTAGAAATAATTCCAAGGTACCTTCATCACTGACGTACTCCTCTTATATGTCTGTTATGTATTAATTTTTCTGTTGAGCCCATGTCACTTGTCCTAACTAACACTAACCAGTTGAAAAAAAGAACTGAGATGGTTAGTTTATGTAAAAAGTGTGGCTGAGAATGGCTTTATTGTATTGTATATTAGCATGAACTAAATGATAAGTCCTTGTTGGATCTTGAAGAAACACCATTCTTGATGATCCTGTACATCCCTAAATTAATTCTACCCCTCACTGTGGTCAAACTGTGGGTGGGGCAATCTGGCGGAAGAAAATTACCTTTAAGAAATCCTTGGCACATAAACTTCTGTGGCCTAATCAAGCCATTCCCCTCCACAATTACTTTATACAAAATCATATCCTGACACCAGATTCTAGGCACTAAAATGTGAAGAGTCGCTGGTGGGATTTGTTTTTTAAGGAATAATTATTTAAAATGTGAGGTTTATTAGATTCAACAAGCCATTAGGTATGTGCGTTCCTGTTCTTTCTCTGGAATTAATGTGCATTAGTAGAGGAATGCATTCACAGAAAAGCCTGGGGTAGCTAAGGGACAATGGACTACTTCCGGGGGATGGTCACATTATTTTATTGAATGATGTGAATTGTATCTCAAGTTAGAAACTGTAGCAGCTAACTGTTTCTAAAAAAATGTCTGGATACTAAGAGGTAAAATTTGTAACCTGCCACCAATTATAACCAACAATAATTATAACTATAACTATAACCACCAACTAAAATGGCTGCTTTTTCTGTTGTTTGAAGGATGTTCTGTGTGCTTATCTGTGGTATTATCTGCCAAGTAGGTGTGGAGAGAATAACATTTTAAAATGTCAATAAAGAAGAATCTTGATCAGATAATCACAAAAGCGACACTTACAGAGAGTAGTATTTGGACAGCGCTGTGGATGACCTCCAGGTACTGGAAGTCGACGATGCAGCCTGTGACAGAGACATACGTGAAATCATCCATCATGCCGTGGGCTGAGGGAGGCAGTACTCTTCGGACACAGCCAGGACCGTGTTCTCTCCACCATGACCGATGTACAGAGATATTGAATGTCATCAGATCTGTATCCTAGGTGGGCAGGAGATAAGAGAGCAAAAGGAGACAAATCATGTCATATCTTTGACTTTGACTTTAGGAAGAATTCAAGGTGGGTAAACCTGCTAAAATGATTTCAATTTAAAGTGAAAAGTAACAAAAGACAAGGTCCCAAATGGCTATATTTATCATATGCCTAAACTATTGAGTTCTCTTGTCATGTGCCAGGAGGTCATCAAACAAGCTTCATGCATGGCCTTTGCTGAGAGGCCCAGAGGCTGTCTGTGCAGCCCAACTGATGCAGTTTCTGCATTCCAAGGTCCCTTTGAGCATAATCTCCCTCCTCAGTGGCCTAGGATGCTCTGAGGTTGGAACTCTGAAAACTTAAGGGAAATTAGTAGGAAATAGAAAGCCTTGAATTTATACATGAGTGGCACTGCAAGTCACCAGGTAGAACTCTCTGAACAAGGACAATGGGAAAACTCCCATTGTACTCTGCTGTATGTGATCAGTGAATCACTAGGTTATAAACATTCCCAGTGCACATCATAGACAAATATACTGTACATTTTTTGATTTTCCTTAAATCAAGGAATTCAAAGTACCATTATAAATGTGCTATAAATTATATCAATAATAAATCATTTTACATCTTTTTCTTTTTTGGTTTGCTATTCAGTTACCTTCACAGTTATAGCACTTTATTAGTAATAAAACATTTACATCATTTTTTTGGTTGTTAGCTTGCTACATGTATCATTTGCAGCTATTCTCTGAAGGGAAAATATAGAAAAATGATTGCTTTAGCTAGTGAATTCAGTTTAACACAAGGCAATTTACCTTCAGGCAAACTTCAGAGATGCACACTGATTGCTCCCTTTCCTGGTCATCAGATTTAATTTCTTACAGTTAGATTTGATCGCTACAAAAAACTATGTATTATTTCTCATCTTAATAGAATTCATTAGGTTCAGGATGAACTAGCATGATATGAAAATTCACAGCACTAGCTGTTCTTTAAGCATTCTTACCCAGTGACCTTTTCTACTGCAGAATGTAAGTTCCTTTCCATATAGCATTTAAAAAAATTTTTTATTTTAAAATTGTGGGGTACAATTCAGAGTTATGTATACAAATATTGATTGTGCAGGTAACCTTATTAATGAAGTGTGCCCTCCTTCCCCAGGCAGTTTCCCACTATAGCCAATCCCACCTCCCCCCCCCCACACCCCCACAGTTTCCCACTACTGTCATTCCTTTTCTTATGGTATTACGATAGTTCTTCAAGGTCCACTTATGAGCGAGAACATGTGATACTCAGTTTCCATATAGCTTTAACTAAAATTTATATTATACCAATAAAACAAGTCAATTTATGAATTAATTGTACATATTTGTTACATTCATAAAATCCCTCAGCGTAGTTCTCACTTAATTTGCTGGCACTATAATATATTTATAAACTGTACTTTTCTTTGCAATGACTATATTAAAATTTGATTGAGAACATCAGTAGCATCATATTCTACTTTATGGTCAAACTTAAGTTTTTTTGTTGTTAGAGTTCAGAAAACAATACCCCAAAGTATGGCACTTTGGAATGCTGAGTACTTTGAACTAAAAAGGCACAGGGAGGGCCTCAGAAGCAAAGTCTGTTTCTGACCTTCTCCTACCCTTCTTTCTCCTGTTCCCCTTTCTACTCAAGGCTGGCTATAGACACTAGAATTTCTCTTCTGTAAGATGGATCGTAGAAACCAGAACCAGTGTCCCCCCAAGCCAACCATAAACCCCAGAAGTATTACTCTAACCTTTACCTGCCTTTCTGTGTAAAGAGCCAGTCCTAAAGAGATTATTTGACCTCTTTTGTCTAAAAGTAGGTCATAAAACCATCATTCCAGAAGGGGTTCCATCCTGTACCTGGGAGGGAAAAAATAAGCTACATGGAAAGGCCAAGAAGAATCTGGACAAGCCTTGCTGAATTTCCCCACTCTGTCTAATACTATTAGGTCATAACCTTTTTGTCCAAACACAGTTCTATGTGGCTGTTCCTTCTGCATGAAATCTAAACATAAAAATAGACAGCTTTCCCTGAATCTGCAAGTCTTCATTTTTTGTAGTCTCCCATGTCATGTAAAACTTTGTTTAAATACGTCTGTTATTTTTTTTCTTGTTAGCCTTTTTGTTTGTTTGTTTTCGTAGTATTGACTGTGACACTTATGATGAAGAGGAAAACTGTCACATTGTTTTTACCCCTACAATGCAAAATGTGCCCAATTTCGATTCCTTTTAGTATTAGATGTCAAACATTAAAAAAAAAAAAAAGCTTAACACAGGACAACTTAATTTTCTCTGTAAGTCACATCAAAGGAAATACAGCACAGAAAACTTAAAAAAAATAAGGTTAAATCAATAAATAAATACAGAAGATAACTTTTCTTGTTGAAGCTCTAGTTACCTCATCAAAGTCTGTAGTTTTGAAATACATAGGTTAATTCTAAACCATAGTTCACAAAGCAATCTTAACAACAAATTTGAGTAGCTGAAATGTCATTTCTCTTTTACTTATTGAAAATAGACTTTTATATGCTGATTTAAGCACACTATAGTTAAGAAAGTTGACAACTGATGCAACTGGTATCTTTGCTTTTGTCTTTAGAACTGAAAAGATATAAACAAAAGATAGTAACAAAATATATTTGTACTTCTGCAAGTGGGATCTTATAAAATGCCATTCCAAGAGAGTATTGGGAGTTAAAAACTGGATGGCAAAGGCTTAAGGGGACTGAGAAGAGATACCAGAAAAATTTGGTATTTTTTTCATGAAGTTTGGGATTCAAGGCAGCAAAAACATAAGATGATAGCTTTAAGGGTGGGCAAGGAGAATAAGAGTCAAAACATGAAGAACGAGGTATGAATTATATCCTCTCAGATTCACAAAGTTGTGTCTTAAAAGAGATGTATGTTTGCCTTTCCCTTAATAGCTACTTAAGGAAATATTAAATGTTTGAATTCTTTCATCTTATTACTATGAATTTCAAGTTTATTCCCATATTCTTCAAATATTTGAATTAAAAAAAGAGATTTTCAGAATTATTTGAAATATTTTTCCTTAATTATGTTTGTGTATATGCCTGCCTAATTTTATTCACAGTAAGTGTAGCACAGATTTGTAATCAAATCACATCCTTTAAAAATTCAGTATTCACTTTTTGATAGCATATGACCATAAAATTTCTTGTTAGTCAAGGATCTAAGTTTTGTCTTATTCTTCTTTGTTCTTTTAATCATCTGCTTTTGGGATGTGTGTCTAACTTAGCTAATTCTTTCTATTTCTAGAAGTAGACTTCCAATTTTCAATAATATTCATTTTTTTCTTTCTCCTTAGTTGCAACTCAAAGGGTTATTAAATCCATTTTTATATAGCTATCTACTTTCCTTATCTTTCCTCTCTCTTTTAAAATCATAAGCCAATCCATCTGGAAGTGAAAATGTGACCTTGAGAAGTCCCTATGCACTTAAGAAACTAGGTTTTACTCAATTTTAGAGAGAGTTAGCTTTGAGCTTATATTTATATAATAGAATTCATGCTAGTTAAAACTTCTTTTAAAATACTTGTTCATCTCGGAATATAAATGAGAAAAGTTAAAGCAGCTGTCACATTGCTAATTATTTTCTTTTCATCCAAACACTAAACAGTTAAGAGAGTACTATGGATCTATATAATAAAGAGCAAACATAGTGATTGGCAGGGGTTTAAGTGTTAGCATTGTGTAATACAAAGAATTAGTACCAGTTCAAATACATTATAATTTTCTACACTAAACTAGCTCTTATAGATAGATGTAAAAGGTATTTATATATGTATATATATTTTGCTTCTTTTTGATGGATGGATCTTTTAATAGAAAAATTCACGCACAACAGTATCAACACACATCTCTCACAATACAGACAGCACCGAGTGTTACTTCTTCACCTTGGGGGTGGCCTGTACTCTCCCACAGTCACAGCCCACAGCATGACTTCTTTCATATGGTTCCAAGGTCAACTGCTCCTGGGACTTCATGTTCTCTTGCTGCATCATTTCACTTCTGAGGCAAACATTGCCTCGACTGATGCTGTGGAGTCAATGCAGTTGGCCTTAATGGAAATCACAAAGTGTCCTCTATTATGCAGGAAGGTGTAGGCATTCAGATCCACAATCCGGGTCTGGTCTGGCTGGGCCACATCAGCAAAGATCACATCCACCATTGTGATGAGCATGCTGTATTTGCGTAGGTACTAGGCATCTTCAATCACAGGAATGATGTTGGTCCTCTTCTTAGCCAAATTAATGAGGTCACGGCCAGAACAGTGGGAGAAGTCGACTGCACAGATTAGACCATCCGGGCCTATGATGTCAGAGACATGGGAGATGGTGGTGCCTGAGGCAACCCCGAGATAGAGCACCTTGTCCCCTAGCTTGATGTGGAACTGGTCCACACTACCCAGGATTGCTGTTGCCAGCTTGGAGCAGAAGGGGTTCCAGGCTCGTTACTCAATTTTATTATCATCTCCCTTCGAAATCAAGACTCTCTTCTCTCCATAAACTGATTGCTCAGGGACCAGATTCTTGGTGACTAGTGCATTTTCCTTTCCTTGGCAAATGAAGTCACCCTCGTGGCTGATAAGGTTCCACCATCACATTTTTCCCTTACTGGTTTCCTCACTTTCCTCCCTGACCACTACCCCAGTTGCCACCAGGATGGAAGCCTCCATCACCTCTTTGCCTTATCTTCCTTCTCCTCATCCATGGTGCCTAAAGCATCCACCTCAACCTTAGCCCCTGTCAAAGCCTCTTCAGCCTCCACCGCATTCTCCATGGTTACCAAAGTCCCCTTGGCCGTGGAAGCCACCCCCACAAGGACTGAAACCTGACTTCATGGCGAGTCCTGACTTGTAGAGCTCCTGAGTCTGTGGCATCCACAACTCCACAAGTCTGGGGCTTTTGCATGTGGAAAAGAGTGCAATATTGTATTTTTCTACACTAAACCAGCTCTTATAGGTAGGTTTAAAAGACATTCATGCTTCCATTCAGAAGTGTCTGTTATTTTCTGTTGCTTTCTCAAAAAATTCTTCCTGTAATTCGTGACCAAGTCATGATGATGTAGACCTGTGCCAATTGTGCTGAATATAAAGAGTAGTCCACAGAGTGAGGAGTGGCCATTGCTTATTTTGATATACTATTTATTATATTTTTAAGAAAATATTGCTGGGATTTTTCAATTCTCTATCATTGATTATAGGTAGAGTCAGAGCTAAAAACAATCAAGTTTTTGTCTTAATTCTGGGGTTTACTTCTTTAGATTACACAAATTCAGAAAGCAATGAAATCTTATTTATTTATTCAATAGATAGGTATGTCTCCAAAAAATTCACAGTGTTATCATTTTTTTAAAAAAAATGCATGGAATTCAAAATATTTTCATACCAAAATAAACTTTTACTAAATGGTGATAGCATGTCTGAACAGGATCTAGTTTGAGGCACTAAGAAGTATAGGACATCAGTTTGAAAATATCCCCTATTAGAGCAACATGAATTCTGCTAAAATTGAGGCAAGCACAAACAATAAGTTTATGATGAAGCTTGAGTGGAAGAAGGGAAAATCAATGATGCAATACAAAATGTTTATGGGGGCAATTCCCCAAAGAAATTAGCAGTTTACAAATGGGTAACTTGTTTTAAGAAGGGATAAGATGTTGAAGACAAAGCCTGAACTAGCAGACTATCCACATCAATTTGCCAAGGAAAAATTTAATCTTGTTTGTGCCTTAATTGAAGAGAACTGACAATTAACAGCACAAATAATAACCAATGCCATAAACATCTCAATTTGTTCAGTTTACACAATTCTGACTAAAAAATTAAAGCTAAGCAAATTTTCCACTTGTGGGATGTCAAAACTAGATCAGCTGCAGACAAAAATCAAAGATTTTAATGAAATTTTAAAACAAATTAGATCAAGATCCTGTTATAATTCTTTGAAGAATTGGTTTAGTGTAGAATTGTAACAGAAGATAAAACATGGTTTTACCAGTATGATCCTGAAGACAAAACACAATCAAAGCATTGGCTACCAGGAGATCATATATTCTAAAATCAAAGAGTCTACAGAGTTGAATTTCTTCTGAATACTCTATGGGAGAATCTGTTTCCTTTCCTTTTCACTTGTTGTTGTTTTGAGAGGCCAATTGAGTTTCTTGGCTTGTGTTTCCTTCATCCATCTTGAAAGCCAATAGTGTAGCATTTTTTAAAATTTTGTTTTTTTTTTTCATTTTAAGGATGTGGGGTACAATTTTGGATTAGATATACAAATGGTCATTCTAAAGGTAAAAATTGGGCCTCACTTTGGTCCCCACTTCACCTGGTTTGAGATCAGGTACGTTTATTGATGAAGTATGCCCCACCTCTCTCCCCTGGCAGTTTCTCACTACTGCCAATACTTTTTTTATAATATTATGATAATTGTTCAGAGTCCATTTATGAGTGAGGACATGTGGTACTCAGTTCTTTGTTTCTGTGATAGACTACAGAGTATTATAGAGTCTAAATCCATTTAAGTGCTGTGAAGTTCATAATTTTGTACTTCTTTATGGCTACATTATTCCATCATGTATATGTACCACCTTTTAATCTAGTCCACTTTTGATAGGCTGCACGCTGGCTCCAAGTTTTTGTTATTGTGAATAATACTGCAATAAACAAGCATGTGCAGGTATCTTTTTCATAGAGTGATTTGAGGTCCTCTGGGTATATTCCCAGAAGGGGAATTGCTGGGTCATATGAAAGTTCAATTTTTTAGATCTTTTAGAAATCACCTGTTTTTCACAGAAGTTGTACTAGTTTATACTCCCCTGACAGTGTAGAAGTGTTCCTTTTCCCCTACACCCTCTCCAGAATCTGTTGTTTTTTGATTATTGACGATGGTCATCCTGACTAGAATTAGGTGGTATCTTAGTGTGGTTTTAATTTGCATTTCTTTGATGATTAGTGAGGCTGAACATTTTTTCATGTATCTGTTAGCTGCTCATATGTCTTCTTTTGAGAAGTGTCTATTCATATCTTTTGCCCACTTTTTAATAGGGCTGTTTATTTATTTTTTTTCTTTTTGGCATATTTTGAGTTTCTTGTAGATCCTAAATGCTAGGCCTTTGTCACATATACAGTTGGCAAATATTTTTCCCATTCTTTGGGCTGTTTCTCTTGATTTCTTTTGTTTTGCAGAAACTTTTCAGTTTGATGAGATCCCACTTGTCAATCTTTCTCTTATGGCATGGGCATTTGGGGCTTTGATCAGGAATTGGTTTCCAGTTCCAATTTCCATAAGAGTGTCCCCTGCATTTTCTAAGGTTCTTATAGTTTGAGGTTTTATGTTTAGGCTTTGATCTATTTAGAGTTGATTTTTGTGTGTGGTGATAGGTAGGGGTCTTGTTTTAATTTTCTATATGTGGTCAGCCAGTTTTCCCAGTACCATTTACTGAATAAGTATTCCTCTCCTCAGTTGTTGTTAGCGGAGGCTTTGTCAAAGATGAGTTGGTTGAGAAAATGGGATTTTGCTTCTGGAATCTCTATCTCATTCCATTGGTCTACATGCCTGTTCTTGTACCAATATCAAGTCATTTTGATTATTGTAACCTTATAATAAAGTTTAAATTCTGGAAGTATGATACCTCCCACTTTGTTTCTTTAATTTTTTTAATTTTATTTTAAAGATGTGGGGCACAATTCAGGGTTAGGTATACAAATGTTCATTATGCCTGCAGCCTTGTTGATGAGGTCTGTCACCCCCTCCCCTGGTAGATTCCCACTACT